>BOLG01001083.1:0-104392 GCA_016861445.1 Oryzias woworae | reverse complement strand
TTGTGGCTCCCTGGGTCGTGATGGTTTTTTTCAAGTGTACAGTAATAAAGTTACAGACCCACAGGAGATTCTGACAGAGGTCCTAGTCCTACAAACTTCACGGAGAAAATGCAATTTGCTGAAATAATGATAAAACGAGGGCAAACTTAATCTTACTGAATCTTAAAAGCAGAACCAGACATTGCTGAGTTAAAAGAAGTTCTACACAGAAAGTAATAACACACCATATTTGGATGGACTCCCAAAGGTGTATTACTTTACTTTTTTTGGACCAGCTTAAAAGCACGCCATTTGCAAGTGTTTAAATAGTTCTTCTTGGATGGCATTGTGCCATCATCCATGCACACTGAAGTAATATCTTTAAAACTTTCAAGATTTATAGAATTGGAGACAATTTACTGTATTAAGAAGATGCTAAAATCGAATCCTAAGCTATATTTTTTAGGTTACGGCGTGGAAGATGTGGAACAAACTTGTGCCGTATACCAGAAAATGAAAAAAATGGACAGCCTTGCTCTGATTCGATTTTTCCTTACTCTAACAGAAGAGCAACGGCTACTATTTGCTTTTAGGTATTGACTTCATAACAGCGTTTGAAAGGGAACCACTACTGTATTATTTGAGTATAAGTCACTGCATCAAAACAACAATTAAAAAAAAAAGGTAAAATACCAAAAAAAAGTTGCACTTTTTGGGTGAAAATTATTTAATAAAATACAGGGCCAAGAAGGCACATTTCATCTTGAAAGGTGAATTGTAATATGGAACAGATAAAAATAACAGGACTGAATATATGCATACTTCACTACAACATATCGATGCCAATGTAGCTTCATGAAAAATAGGAGAAATCTAGTATGTTTTCACAACATATGGACAATAATTCAGATGACTATAGCATAAGGAACATGCTAATAAGTCAATTAAACTTCTTCAATAACTTCAAATCACTAAATCTGTTGAATTCGTCCTCTGTGTAGAACAATTCCGCCAAGCCCAGCATAAAACTGAGTGGCACTTCATCTTCTTCTGTATTGCTGTTAGTAGGAAACACTAATGCAAGCAGCACGACAGTGCATTCCAGCAGTTGTTGCCATTTATTAAATAAATTTAAAAAAAAAAATCATATTAAAAACCCTTGTGCTTTGAAGTGTTGTCCCTCCCATGACAATGGTAGACAGGATCTCAAGTTCAGCGCGTTGTTTGGGGGTTCCAGATGACCCCACTGCCAACGTTAACGTGTCTTGGATGGCACAATTGATAAGTTGCACCTGAAAAAGAAAATGCAATGTATATCCCAAAAAATACAGTATATAAAGACCTTCTGTATTGCCTGAATGCACTGCATGACTACTTGAATCCTCAAATAGCTGGGGAAAGGAGGCTTAACCAAGACTACAGGTGGATGACTTGATTCTTTTGTCAACAGATAACAAGTCAGATTTACAAAGGTGATGGAAAGGAGTCTAAAATAACCAAAGTAAAGGTTAAAATATGCCAGCAGGAAGACAGGGCAATATCTCTGTTTGGGAGGGCCACATTTCCCATCAAATAATCTAACATTAAGTTCTATACATGAAAACTAAAAAAGGAGGTTGTCTACAAACTAGTCCAGTGGGTTGTTTGGGACTTCAGTGCTAAAAGCCTTTTTGAACAGCTGTATAAATAAAGTATAAAGTCTACTGTATGTGGACACGCTTTGAAGAGCTTTGGATTGAAAGCAGAGAAGTGATTTTCAGTCAGGAAAAGCTTACAGGTTGATTTTTACCAGAAAATAATACCAGATACCAGAAAAACTGCCTTCTTCCAAAAAAAACTGTCAGAAGTGGGTAAATTGAGAGAGAAAAAAACTTAGTTTGGACAAATGTGAATTGTAAGCTATGAACTAACTGGCATGAAGACGGTTCATTGCCTATCAATGTTCACTAATAAGCCTTTTAAAAAAAAGGTACATTTGACTCAATCCACTATACCCCAAAGCCTTATGTAGACGATGGAACCGTTTTTATTTATGTTGCTCATGCCCCTGTGAACAAAGAATGTGGGCTTTGATGTAACTGTGGATTGATCATTTATTTGACTTTCAACTGATTTATGAAGAACATGGGTGTTCTCCAGTGAGTCATTAAAGGGGAAATTTATGAGTGGTGGTTTGTTGCTAATTGTGGAAAATTCAGTTTATTGAAAACAAGAAATATTTTAGTTGTCAAGAAGTACAGTACTCCCAAGAAAAAGTTATAAAGTCTTTGGCAAACAGGGAAAAAGGTTAAATGACAAGAGACAATACATGTAAAACAACGGCTGCTATGACTGCAAGTGGAAACTACCAAAGGAAACCTAACTTTTGACTTGCTAGCAAATGTTTTGATTTATATTGATTTTAGACTGCATAGTGGCATGGTGGTTAGCGCTTTGCTTCACAGAGAGACGGCCCTGGTTTGAATCCCAGCTGGAACCTTTCCATATGGAGTTTGCATGTTCTCCTCATGGATGTGTGGGTTTCCCCAGACAATCTGGTTTCCTCCCAAAGCCCAAAAATATGCTTCAAAAATTAACTTTAAATTGCCCGTAGGAGTCCGATTGTGTGAGTGTAGCTCTGCAATAGAATGGAGACCTGTTCTACGCCATTGCCCAACCATCAGATGGGATAGGCTCCAGCAACCCTGTGACTCACAGGTTCTGTCGATAGATGGATGGAATTTGGTGTCGTTTAATTTCATGCTATTATAGTGGATTTTTTTTATTTCTTAAAAAGTAAAATGTTTGTCACTGTAAGCTTAACAAGGCCAAAAACAAATTTTAAAAAGTGTAACCTGAGCTAACTGTACAACACTGTTGTGTGCTTTGATCGTGATCAAATGTGTCATTTGCTGAACCATAATAGCAAATAAATTGTTAAGAATATAAATATCAATAGGATAAAAATGACATGAAGGAATACCTGGGCATTGAATGTCCTGCCACTGCAAAAACCAAACAGACAAACGCCTCCATATCATTATCAACTTTAAAAAAACAAACAATAAAGCAATACCCAAGAATGCACAGGTTCTTATTTTTTATTTTTACTGATGTCATCAATCACAATTCAAGCTTGGGCCTTTTGAGTCTATGCATCTCTTACATGTTTTCCACATCCCATCACTGCACAGTTTTCTCACTGCTTGGATGCTCTGATCTGCCTTAAATGTTGATCTTGCTAGCTGTATTTATCTTTATCATTTGTTTGTAGTTATTTCCCAAACCAGGATATACAAAATCTTAGTTGATGATTTTTCACTTTGGCACATTGAGGAAGGTACACCTGAGACAGCCCATCATGTCAGATTTTCCATTTTACCTAATGAATGTAAATTACTTTACACACAGCATCTGGTTTCTCTCTAGACTCATAAATATGAACCAGCTTTAAAAAAAAAGTTACACTAGTGGAATTTGTTATTGTTCAGCTTAAAGAGAAGACTTGAAGGATTTTTGTCATCTCCTGATAAATGAAATGTTTAAATTGAAAGAGGATTTACTTTCTTTTAGGTGAGTTAAGACTCAGAGCAGCATAGCAACAACATGCTCTGGGATTAGAAGGACCTCTACTGGGCATTTGAGAGAGAGATGCAACTGTGTGAAAAAAATGTGACAAATGTTTTTTCCCTTTTGGATATGGCTTTTAAATCTGTAGAGCAGACACACTACAACTAACTAACTAAAAAAATCTTATCTCCACACATTTGAGAACTTTCTGGTTAAGTAAACAACGTACGTGCTTTTTTTCCTGCAAGTCAGATTCAAATCTGTCACTTTTTCTAGCTTTATGCAATGATGAACAATTTATCCTTAAGGATCGAAAGTGTTTTCCATCATTTGTGTTTAAATCCTAAATAAAGCACATCGGATCAACCTATTTGATGCAGGATCTCATACTTTAAACATATAATCAAGCATTTAGAGACATTTTCTTCATAAATTGGAGTTGAACTTAAATCTTTGCATCAGCACTTCTGATTAACTTTAATTTGTTTCACTTGTTTTCCTCGTGTCGTATTAATGAACACACAGTTTGTCCTAAATCAGAATCTAATTCAAAATACACATGAGGTCCTTGTTTGGCAAGTCAAATTGAGATGTCCTAGCAATGTGAACTATTTCTATTTATTTGTTCAAAAAAGTCATCAAAATATGAATAGAATCACGTGTGAATACGTTTTTTTTTGTCTTTATAAAGTGTTTGGAAACACTTGATAGTTTTTTAGCCTACGGGCTGTTGATCTGGGACGGACTGCCGGGAGGAGCCGCCGGTCTCCGCTCAGGCGCACATGCGTGGAGCCGCAGGTAGGGGGCAGCACTGTGGTCATGAGCGCAGCAAGCGGAGCGCCAGGCGCGCGTTCACGCATTTGCGGTGGCAGCCCGGGTCAGTCCGCTCGGGTAATTGGCCGCAGCTGACAGACAACAGCAGACTCACTTGCTGGAAGTCTCCAGAGTGAATGTCTGTTCTGCCCGCCCTTGCAAGCGCATCTTGATGCTCCCCTGAACAGAGAAAGCTTGAACTATCCTTTAAAAAGACCAACTGAGGGAGACAGGGCAGAGAGCGGTCACAATGCCGGGCTCGGTGTCGCTCTCGGACCGACAGCCTCCAACAGGTCACGGGAACGACGCGGCGGCATCCCCCGCCGCCTCAGCTCCGATGTCCGGCTCAGCCTCCGCGCTCCTCCCGGCTGGATGAGCAGTGCTGCGTTTCCCATCCGGAACATGAAGATGAAATTTGCTGTTCTCAGTGGACTTATCCAGGCTGGAGAGGTTAGCAGCCGGGATATTGTTGTGAAACGGTGCTGAATTTGGTAAGTGGACCTTCTTTGTATTATGAATAAAAAGCCCAGAAAAAATCCAGGATTGACAGCTGCAAACATTTACTATCACTTCATTCTTTGTTTGAACATTTTCGTCCTTATTAGAATGAGAATCAGCTGGAAGAAAGGCTCAAAAGTCACTTCCTCTGTGGTTTTAATCAGTCTCTAATTCAGCCAGTGCTTGCAAGTGCATCACTTCAAAATACACGTTTTTCCAAAATATGTGTTTTCTGGTTGAATAATAGCTGCCAAAAACTGCTCCAGCACACTGATGATGTTGTTCTTGATCATGTCTTCATTAGCAGCTCATCAGCACTAGGTGGAATGCTATGGCTGCTTCCATGTTTATTAATAATAGTTTATTTTAAAGCATCCTAGTGGCTACTTGTGGGAATGTGGAGGTCTCAGAGCGGGTTTATTCTGATCTATGATGAAGTGGATTAGATCAAATGAAGTCGGGGTAGTCTTTTGGTGCAGTTTAAATTAAAAAGAGGAGACTCTTCATGCCGTGTGCTTTGACACCCTGCAGCACGAGAGTCTGTTTGCAATAGCTGGCCTGTTCTTGTTGGCACCAGAGATTAATTACTACCTGTTCTAGCTCGACAGAGACCCACTTTGTGGAGCAGAACAAATTGTGGCCCGTGGCATGTTCAGACACGAGTCGTACAGCAGGAGCTGGACTCAGTGACATCTTGCCCCTTCAGACTAGTTTCCCAAGACACGATCAGAGGGGGATTGCAATGCATTTATCGTAAAGCTGAAAAAATGTCACATTTATTTGCGTCAGACTGACATTTTTTTCTAGTCCTCCAAATTTACTTTATTCTATTGACCTTCTGAATGTTCCTTTTTGGATCCGTGGGCCATGTTTGTTTTAAAGGTCAGCCATGGTAGCATGCTCTGAAATGTAGAAGTCACACATTTTCTAATGACGGCTTAAATGAAAGACTGTTCTTTCAGTTTTTGATGTGGTTCTTTAAAGTAAGTTTATAGAAAATTGTTTTTATTCTCAAAACTAAAAGTTCAGCATCTTTCCATCATGGAAAAACTAACACATGTGAAACTTTTTGAATTTAGATCACAGAAAATAGATTTTCTCACCCAAAATTACCACTAGCAACAAAAAAGACAGGATGTGCTACATACACAACACTCTCCTTAAAAGAGAGGAAAAGAAGAACAAATCATTGCCTGTTTTAAAAATGTATTTCTGTTTAAATCTTGTTTGAGTAGTTTTTAGCTTGGACTGAATCTATCTAAATTAAAAGGCATTAGATTTGTCAACTAAAACATTTTTCAAATAAATCTTTATTACACTTCATCTGAAAGGATTTGACAGAACAGAACTTAAACAATAACCTTTGCTCCATGTTTCCTTTGCCAACATTTGCCAAAAATGAGAAAACAAAACTCTGTAATTGCTATTAATGTGCATCCCTCATCTCAGCAGCACCAACAGACATGAACATGAGTCAGCTTGTATTTTTATAATCCAAGTTCAACTTGTTTTGGTCCATATTTAAGAATCTTCTGTTTGAGATTATGAAAAGCGCTCTGCTGGCATCAGTTAAATCGTGTCAATCACTGACGAGGTTTTCACACGCTGGTGATAACCGGCTGTCTGACAGCAACTCAAAAGAAAGCAATTTAAAAGACAGATTTAGGGACAACATTGATTGAAACAACAACATAGTCTCGTCCTCCTGTGATTGTGTTCCTGAAAATAACGGGTCTCGATTCAGCCGCATCTGGAGGTTTAAAATCATTGACATCTTGCAAAGACTTTCATATGAAAAATCTTCCAGATTTGGTGTGTATGGATGTAAGCAATATTGCATCCTGTAAATGTAAAAAAACAAACAAAAAACCCACATTTCTAATTATTGTAAGTTCATTTCCCATAGTGCAAAAAACCAACTGCCTGCTATTCAGAACTTTTTATTTTAATGAACACAGTTACCTTTTTAGAGGTTAATATATTAAAACGTCTTCCATGTGCATTTGTTTTTTAATGCTAGGATGTCTATGTTGACTTGAAATGGATGATGATATGAAGCTAATTAGACAAAATCCTGTTTTTTAAAAATTTTCTAAGCAAAGATTAATTTAAAGTACCATTCAATACCACTCTTTTGAACTTTTGTAGGCGTTTCAAGTGGCCTTTAAATATTGAAATGCCGCTTTTAGGCAAAAAAAAAAACCCTGTCGTTTCTTCTAGCTACGTTTCCATTGACGATGAAATAGTCAAATTGCAAATTGGATTTGTGATAACAAATTTCCAATGGAAACACCACAATTTTGGAGAAAAAACCTCACATTTTTTGGAAAAAGGGTTTGTGCTTGGAGGAGGTGGTTTTTAAAGCAGGAATGAATTGGACATATTTCGCCAAACTGCAATGGAAACACTTTTTTTGAGTTAAATAAGTCACTACCATGTGTCCAAGGCCTGAATAAGATGCAGATGTCTCCTTTGATAGATGATGATGAGTGCTAGTGTCATGGCAGAAATTTGAATGTGTCCTGTTTGTTTCACAAACAAAAAAGGGTCCAACTGCCTGTTAGAATGTTATTTTCTAATGCTGCTAAACAGGCTTCTGATGTGCTTTCTACATGGCATGCACCTTGCACTGCTGTGACATCATCCATAAGCGCCCTTGTAGTTCTATACAGAATCAACTTAAAGCAATGCCGTAATACTGCTGGAAATCCAAGTATTGTTTCTCATCCGTCGCCATGTTTTTGAATGACTTACCATGTGAGTTTGTTTGTGTTTATTTGCATAATTATGCAATTATGGAAACAGTGTAATTGCAAAATTGAGTTTTTTCAACATTTGCAAATTTTGTGCATATGTGTAATGGAAATGCAGTTAATAGTTTCTGCAGAGCGGCTGGGGTTCATGAGGAATTTGCCTCTGAGTTGAGGGCATGACAGTTGGCACAGAGTAAGCATGGGCTCATTTCCTATCATCCATGTTTTAAAACTTGCTCTCCAATTAACTTACAGCCCCTTACAAGCCCAAGCTAACATTAGCGGCGCACCAAAAACAATGAGCAATATTGGAGCTGTCCAGCCGTTCAGTTTTGAGCCAGGTGCCAGCTCAGACGAGGAAAATGAAGACCTTAATGGATCTAGTTGTTCAAGTGGATGATTGCATTAGAATGAAGTGGAGTAGTGGGTCTTACCGTAGTAGCTTCTGCTACACATAGAAACTTTTTCAATCTGCATTGCTTTGTCTGCTCGTGAGTCACCACAATTCGAACACAGAAATACTAGATCAGCAATAATAGATCGACCGGTAAATTGAGAGCCTTGCTTTTCTGGTTTAGCTCTCTCTTCACCACCACGGACCGGTACAGCGACCGCATGACGGTGGACGCAGCAGCAATCCGTCTGTCGATCTCACGCTCCGATCTTCCCTCACTCGTGAACAAGACCCCAAGATATTTAAACTTCTCCACCTGGGGAAGGAGCCCTCCACCCACCCAGAGACTAATGTCTCATACTCTAAAATTTATTGTGTTTTACTGATCCATAAGGGAAAAAAAAAACAACACAAAAACCGTGATTTCATACACAGACACTTGAGCCTTATAAAATATAGATATTTTCAAAAATGTTTCATTTTTTAAAAATGTGGTTGAAAATGTTTCATCAATAAGTTTCCCATTTTCACCTGGATTATTCAGAAACTGAACACAGGTTAATGTAAACAACAAATCGGAATGATATGTTGTTGCAGCAGCTACTATTCAGTGAAAGAATGATCAAAAACAGTCTGACGACAGTCTGTGACCCACAGATGTTTCTCTATTAGCCCGGCTCGACTCGTACAGCAAACAGGATTTCACAGAGTAAAGCAGCTGCATTGTAGACATAACAGCAACAGATTTTCTGAAAGCCTATATTTCTTAATACATTTTTAAAATCATTTTTCTTCATAACACAGATTTATGGGTTTTACGTGTGCCTTTTTTTTAACTTACTTTTCATGGAACAGACTTCCTCTTCAGAGTTCCCCATCATTATGGTGCAGACTTTACACATAACATCTTCATCATTATAGGGTGGTTAGAATAAATTTACATAACAAAGGTCTCAGTTTGTCCTGAAGCTTATCAGTCCCTCCACACAGACCTGTCCTGAACTTATGCCAATTTAGCACAGTTTTTTAACACCAACCTAGAGTCTTCTGCCTTCTAAATGCAAGGATAAAGTCAGCACCCTGGAGTTTCTGGAGTTTTGTTTGTGAATGTACTTGGTTTGTTTTTTCACTCAATGTGGGATGTTGTAACTTTAAACTGCGTTCACACCAGACATGAGTTACGCATTCTTGAATGCGATAAATGCGCATTGAGCTCATGGTGTTCATACTAGACAAGCAGGAAGGGGCTTCTTCTTTTTTTCCTTTTTACTGTTGACTAGCATGTATCCACCACGTACAGTTGGAAGAGGCTTGATGCATTATGTCAGCGTGGTGCAAATGTCACAAATCTTGCTCCAAACTTTTTCTTTCACAGCTTTATTCATAACATGAAAGACTTGGTGTCATGAAACTCCAACCAAATACAAATTGCAATTAGTAATTTCTTCTTCATGATCAATTTTCAAACAATTGGCACCTCCATAAATAAAAGGGAAGCCATCCATATGTCAACACAAATCCGAGTCCCTGATTGGTCAAGTTCTACCTGGTTTTAACTTTTTCAATGGCGCGCATTTTGTAGTCTGAAAACAGTCTAAAAATGTGCATAGCTATGCCGAAACACAAGAAATTTGAATGCAGAAGCCTGAACTGGATGTTTAAAGGTTTATTTGTAATGAGTGCTGTTAATCAGTTAAAAAAATCTAACGGATTAATCACAATTTTGGATTATGATTTTTGACGATTATTCGCGTGTTTTATACTTACATTTATAGTCACTATGCGATTTTTGAACAAAAAAGGCCAGTGAGAACATTATTCCTTCATTTTAATTGTCTAAATGTTTTAGTTTGTCAATTGTTATTAGACTAACAGTAGATAAGCAAACTGTAAAGACTTGTATGTCTGTCAGTATACGTGCGTTAACTTGAATACCATTCGATAAAAATATGCACTCAATAGATGTAGTCTTTTATTCGGCTCTGTGCAGATTATGCCTTTATTTTGGTAGAAGCTTGTCTATTGATGGTAAACCTCAGTGAGGTAGATCTTCTTATTGAAAAAGACCAAAGTTCCCAAGTTGGAATCTGAACTGAAAATTTGTCAGTGAGTTCTGGAGCATTTTTCACTGGAAAACTGAGCTACAGTTAAAGCACGCGCATACGATTCGCAGTGGCCAATTTGTAAAGTCAATGGTCTAGATGGGAATTGAGGTCTTGTGGCGCGAATTGAGCCAAAATAAAAAAAAAAATATCTGAACTCTGAGGAAGTGGTTGCATCTTCTCAGCCACTTAGGGACTGAACTTTGAGCTCTTGACGTTTTCAGTGACAGCGAGAGAGAGAGAACAACATTTATGGTGAATCGATCCATAGTGAACTTCCATTCACTTTCTAAACCTGCAGTATCCCTTTCTGGGAGTGGGAGTTTCCAGAGTCCGTCCCGGTTACTGTCGGGTGAAGGCGAGTTGACTCTAGAGCGTCTGTCTCAGGACTTATGGAGCTGTAGTGAACACGCTCACCATGCCGGCTCCCAGGAGAGGAGCTCACGGTCAGACAGAGGGCCGCTGCTGGATGGGAAAGCAGTCTGCTCAGACCTCCTGAACTTTAGGATGTTTTCTTATTTTCATTGAGACAAAAGTAATTTTTAAAAAAAACTCCTCATTTTATGCTTGTTTTTATTTTTGTCCTCTCATGTTAATGCAGGAAGCATTTGAACTCTGTCAGAAAAAAATGGAAAACACAGCAGCAGGAGAGAAACTCGCCGTAGCCACCGGGAGACTCTAAATGTTTTTTTGAACTGAAACATGGAGACGTAATCACCGATGCTTTTGTAGAGCTCTTCAAAATAAATAAACCTGATCTCTAAACATCATCCATGTCTCCCATGTATTGTAGATGAGATAAACAGACGTCGCTCCATGTAGCAATAATGCTTAAATACATGACGTGCTAAAAGCATTAGCTGCTAGCTCCTTCCACACGTGGCCGAGGCGGCGAGCTCAGGGAACTCATGGCAAGCATTCTGTGCGCTGCAAAAGATGGGCAGACACGCAAATTGGCCGCACGAATCAATTGGTGTGAGTTCGCTTTAAGACATTGTGTACAATGGAAAATTAGGGCCACCAAAAAAAAAAAAAAAAAAGTAATACTATTGAGATTAAAGTTGTACATTTATGAAAAAAACCACATACTGTCTTGGATTTGAACAGATGAGGTGAGTTTTTCTTGATCGTTTTTACAATGTTTGGAAGCTTCTTTGTTTAATTTACAGTTCATTGATGTTTTGTTCATTGATTGGTGGCTTGGAGGATCTCTGCAGTCCTGTTGATGAAGCCATCGATATCCCTGCAGCTGTCCATTTCCAATCCTTCCTTCATCCAAAGACAAAATCTCCTCCAAGTCTATGTGATGCTTCCGTCTGAGGAGGCCCAGTATTAGGCATATTTTTTTTTCAATGTTCTTATGCTAATAATTGATTTTGAGTCGGCAAAAGTTCAGAATTTCTTTGTTTTTGAAACCTGGCCAGAAATACAGCTTCACAAAATGCTCCACGTTTTTCATTTTTAATCACAATAAACAGACAACTTTGGTGCTTTTTCTCGATAATTTATGACATTTTTCTGGTAAAATATGTTTTAAATTGGTTCTTTTCTGACATTTAAAGTTGTATATTTACAACTTTAAAACATGTAAATGTATGAGAAAAAAGCCATAACTTTATCCTATGACTTTTAAAGTCTTAAATATATGATTTTATTCTCAGAATTTAACAGTCACATCTTTTTTCTTGTAAATGTATTACTTTAAAGTCATAATTAAAAAAAAAAAAAGAAGAAGAAAATGTTGTACTGGCTGTGTAACACTCTGTCGTAATGATTTGATTGACAAGTCAATATAAAATAGTTTAACAGTATTTAAGTAAAAGGTATATATTATGATATCACCTAATGAAAACATAACAATATTGGGAATTAGGTCAGGCATGGAGGTCATTGAAAAAGTACTTAGAAAAGTATCAAGAGCATTTTCACAATATTGCTATTGGATGTCAGATGATGTAGGGCTGCATGACATAAAATTCAGATAAAATGTTGTTACATTTCCTTAAATTCTTCTAATGAGGATGTATTTCCAGTAAAAATACCCAAAAATGATTCCGTGATTTGGAATCTTTTTCTTTTTTTTTTTTTACACCGTACAATTTAAATATCCATTAGTGACTGAAACACCACAGCGTCTCCCTCTCTAGTCGAGCATTTGAAGTTCTGGAAAACGGATTGCTTGATAACCTTTGGATGATGAGTGGCCTTCCTGTGAACTCGATGTGTGGGTGATGAAAGGTCATTAAGAGTCCTGCTAAGTGGGAAAGGTGCTAATCCCATGTGGAATGTGAAATATAAGATAGGTTGTTCCCCCAGGACAAAATAACAAGCCAGTGCCATGAATGCAGATTTTTTAAAATTCTTTTTTTCTGCCTGCATAGTTGACGTAAAAACATGACTCTGACAGGAACTGGGCAGTGGGGTTTCGTGCCGTGTAGCACACAGTTCTAAAGTCAGTCTGATTACGTTTCTAAATTTTCTTTTAAACAAACTGGGGTTCGTGTGTCTTCATGTTTAGGTGAGCTCACTGCAGCTTTGCTTTTCGTTATTCTCGTCTTGAAATAATCCAGACTGAATGTGATAATTAAGAGTTCAATCATCTTGGAGCAGACAAATTGTGCAGCCTGGTTTCCTGTTATTTAGATTTTCTTTTGCTGACTATACCTTGGTTCTGCCACTGCAAAGCGTTAACACAACAACACAATGAAAGAGACTAAACAACACATGCCGGATAATGGAGTAACTACCTCTTTTTGTACATCTTCTTTTAAAGATTAAGCTTTATTCTATTGTAATGTTCAAATGTAAAAAAATATATTTGGATTCTTCCCCAATGTGAGTTCAGTTTGACAATTTCACTGACTAAGTGGAATTTGAAGTCCCACTCCAATTATTATTTGATCTCTTTTCAAAGCATTCCCAGTGTACTTTTTGTGTGATTATGCTGTTTTTAGACTAAATCAAAAATCTTGAGTTTTTTTCTTGGACATTTTCTTGGATATTAAAAATTCCCCTCTGAGTTGTGGGCGGGACTGTTGGCACAGAGTAAGCCTGAGCTTATTTCCCTTCACCCCCTCTGTTCACACTCACTCTCACTAGCTCACAACCCCTCATAACTGGAACTTAAGGAAAAATGAGGAATAATCCGTTTTAAATATTTATTAGTGACTTAAAATCCCACTTTTCATCATGCGTGTGTGTGCATGTCCATGCATGTATGCATGCATGTTAAAAAAAAAATCTCTAAACATGGCCGTACAATGACTCATTATTATGAGAAACAAGCATATGTATTGGTGTGCCAACTGTGTTTCAAAACCTTCCAGACAAAAAACATAATTTAATGTGTTGAGTTTTATTTTTACCAAAGAAATAAAGTAAAAACTGCTTTGTTGTTACATCTTTATATCCAACTTATATATGGAAGCTTGTCATGAAAGCTATCATTCACGCATAAATGACTATACATGTCTTCTGAAGTAATCAAAAACATTCAGCTGGATGATCTTAAAAAGCCTGATACTCAATAGACAACCACGTTGCCAAATGTGTACATATGCCACATGCTGAGGTGGTTGGATGCTTTGACTGGCTACATTATAGACCTACACAATGGATGTGGGATTGGAGACTCATTCTGTTTTTGTCAGACACCACATGAAGTAATCAGTGTCTGATTATCCAAAATGATGTCTCTGATTGGAATTCTGAATTGTTGCTGGTCTTCACAAATTTTGTGCATTCAGACCTATTTTTTGGATAATATTAGTTAAAGATAATGATTGAAACATTAAAATTCTTCCTGGATGTGACTTTTGTTTCCTCAGTGGGCAGACTACAATGCACTAAAAATTATGCTTTGTGTATGAAGTGCATTATCTGTCAAGCCATCTCAGTTCTTATCAACTGTTCCAAGGATTTGCATCAAAATTGAAATTCGTGGGAATTTATTTGTTTAAAAGTAATTTAGCTTAGCAGTCAGTGGACTCAGAAACCATGCTGATGAGGCATTTTCAGTCAGTCAAGGACATTGTGGAGGATTGTTGTTTTTTCCAGCCATGTCTGCAAATTTCTTTTGGTTCCTCAACATACAAGGACAGTAATATTACTATGTCTACCAGTTCAATAAGGGCTTCTTTCTTATACTTATTAATTTTATTTGAAATATTTACATTGTTTTTCTTTAACGAGACTTAACAGCCAACAAACCAACAAACAATTTCTGTTTATGACATAAACAATGATGCTTAATATCCATTATATTGTGATCTAAGTTATAACACTAACTGGCTTGTCAAGGATTTAATAACTCCATTCATGGTGTCATTTAAAAAAAAAATGTTTTTAAGCAGATGATGACAGCACTTGACACTAGTCTGATCAGCTTCACTGAAAAGGACAGTTAGTTTTGAAAAAAGTCGGCTTTAAATGTCTGATGGGAGACATGGTTTCGCACAAAATGCAAGTACATTACCATATTCATAATTAGCTCTATATTAAAACCCTAGTGTTTGTTGGATTAATCAGCTGCCCAAGAACATTCTTTGCTTTCATCCTTAATGCCTGTTTTATCTCATCTTTGTTCATTTGTCCTTTTGGCTTGTTAGTTTCAGAGGCTCTTCACAGACTATATAAATGAAAACATTTTTAGAAAGCTTCTTCATCACAAATAGTTTCCTTTTTCTCTATCCTATTGTTCAAATTGTCACTGAATGCTGATTTGTCCATGACTTATTCCTTGCTAAAAGATTTCATCAACTTGTAAGCAAATTTAAAAGCCTTTTTTTCTCAAGGAAGAGGGACTTTAAAGGCCCACTCCTATGAAAATTGTGTTTTAGGTGTTTTTAACATGTTCTTGTGACATTTTTCTCATGATGTGCATATATAGAAAATTAAGCTAATAATTACATTTCATTGTGAATCAGGAGCAGACACAAAAATGCAGTTGGAAAAAGCTTGTAGTTGTTGTGTAGAAGCTCTACAGCAAACCACAAGCTCCATGCTCTACTCCATGCTAATGCATCCTCTTGTAGACAATTGGATCCATGTACGTCTTTATTTCCTCTCATTCAAATTAGCATGTGGCTCAATACTGTACAGCTGGATAGCTTGCCAACATTGCTTGCCATTTTTGTTTCATTGCTAATGCTAGATTTGGGTTGAAAGAGTGTAAATAGATGACGATGACGAGAGGTAGGGGCAAGCTTGCTTCACGGCAACAGTCCTGCCCGCAACTTAGAGGTGAAGCCACTCTGCACAAACAAGGTTGTAGAAGACGGCAGTGGTTTTTAAAATGTTGACTAAAAAACTGCATCATCATAATTAAAAGACTACTGGGAACACTTTTAAAATAGATAAAAATAATTGGAGGAGGACTTTAAAAAACAATCAAGGAATCTGTTCAAAAACATCCTAAAAAGGAATTCCTTATGCTTTTTGTTTGCGCTTAGTAGTGGTTAGTTAGTAGTTGGTTGTTGTTCATTAGCAAAAGCAGATAAGCTTGGAGAAACTGAGTTCTGTTTTGAATTCTGAAACTGTGCAGCTTTATTGACTATGGAAAGCTGAAAAGTGCAGAACGGATGCTTATATTTGCACTTGGAGACCTGCTTATGATTTGGGGAAATGTGGGCTCTCTTATCTAGTGAACAACAGAAGATGTGCAGCAGCAAAAACAATGTCCTGCCACCTTTTGGAAACCCAGTGTTTTCCCTTTAAAACGCTGAATCTAAGGTACAATGTTGTCTTGAAGACCACAATCCAAAAAGAAATGCATGGGTAATTTAGAATTAAAGCTTGGATTAAGGCTTGTTGGTTAGTTGAAATGGGAACAAGGCATGTCAGACTCCAACATGCATGTCAGGGGACAAAACACAGAGCTCAGTGGGGAAACGTGCAGCTCCTAGTTTTTCTTGCCAAAAGAATAATACCCCTTGTATTTGTTAATTTTGGAACCCTACCTTTGGTGCATTGTGCACCAAAACAAAGAGCATCAGCAAATGCAATTACTCGTGTTCATTGTTGTAAAAACAGCAGCTTCTCTTCGTAGCTTGCCATTTTCAGAAGGGATACATGACAAGTGAAGGAAACTGCATTAGCTGCAGCATGGAGCTGGAGGTCCACGTTAAAGAGTGACAGATTTACAGTTCTCCCCTGTACACTGCCACTAGCAGTAAATGATGTGTGGTGTGTGAAAGCACATTTCTGTATATAATTCTAGACAAGGCATGAGTCACTGAAGGAAAAGGTTTTTTTAATTATTACTTTTTATGGTTACATTTACATTTAATTACCTTTCACACTGCAAATCTTATCAACCGAAGATTTTTATTCTTAAAAACTAGTTGTAAAATCTTAATGACGTTGATTTAGAAATTGACACAAAAAACCATCACAAGCATGAGATTCTTATTTACATGATCACAATCATTCCTTATTCATTATATCATTATTGTTATTTTTATTCTTATTCTTATTATTGTATTTTGTTTGTATATCTAAACATTTGTCATTTTACATGTGAAGCAAGACAAAAAACCTTCAGGCAAGATTTAGGGACTAAAACATGTCTCAAACAATTTTTAACAGGAGTTTGATGCGAAACAACTGATGAATCTTTTTTGTTTTTTACTGGAATAACATTAAGATTATATTTATAAATGCTGTTTTTAAAGTTGTCTGGATAATATGTTTAATCAAGCATGTTTTAGCATTCAAATACAATATCTGAGTCTTTTTTCTAAGAACAAGGTAGGGCCTGTTACTTGGCTCCTCCTAAAATTATTATTATTATTATTATTATTATTTTATTTATTTATTTTTCTAAGATATGGAGCCCTTTACCTTTACCATTTTGTGAACAGAAGTGTAGTATTTTGGAGTGCACAAATTAGCATCTGGTGAGCAGAAATTTGCTACTTTGAGGGCACAAATTGGGTTTAGGCATTACACTACTGATTTGTGCAGACAAAATGCTATATTCATGGCAACCAAATACTAATTCGTGCAACAAAAACTTATTGTGTGGCCAATAAATACTAAATTTTGCACACAAAAATGCTTATTTGTGGACACCAATTTTAATTTGAGGGAACCGTTTTTATAATTATTATTGAATGTCACATCCAGGGCTCCGTACATCGTCTCCTTAAATATGACATGTTTGTCTTCAGTTTATTAGAATGTCCCAGTGTTTTACTGCACTGTTCTAATTTTCTTGTGATACACAAAGCTTTTGAAGACATTGAACAAGCGCTAATTTTAATGTTCCTAAAGTATCTTGGAAATAATAGGAAGCTTAGTAGAACGAAAAGACTTTGGATTACAACTAATACTAAAGGATCAGGCTTAATGAAAAAGACGCCCTCCATTTTTATGGTTCATTATCCTCCTTAGCCACAGTGTAACAGGATTCTTCCTTTTTTTTTTTATTAGTATCTGAAAATTGCTTTCTGCCTGTCTCTTTTTCTTTTTCTGGTTCACAGCACAAACTTCTGGATTGGTATGGTTTTAGTTTCTAAATCATGCTGCTTTTTGGATGCCATCTCCTCTTGATCACATGTTACTTTTTACAACCATCCAGAAGTCTCAGTTGTAGAGTAAAATGTTTCTTCCTTTACTTTTAGGTATCCTTTTCTTTATCTATGCACAGATTTAGGTGGTCCCCTATCTGTCCTAAGGCCAAGTGTTGTCTTATTGATATTGATGTACCCCTTAAAAATGTAAAAAACACCATCTTTTACCCTGGCTCTATAGTTCTACAGTTTAACTCAGAAAGTTCAGTCGTCATATATTTTTCACTAAGCATCACTAAAGCACTGATATTTCCATTTCAATTGAGCCATTTTTTTTGTCACATAAGTGATGAATCACTTTAAATAAAAGATTAAAATTCCAGTCTAAACTTTAGGAATTCTGTTAGATTTATTTTCCTTCTTTAAAATATCTCTTTCAATTAATTTTCTGTCTTTAACTGATCTTTTGTTTGTTTATACTGAGTGGCAGGGGGAATGTCTCAGCTGTCATAGAAGAAAAGGAAGGGTATCTATCATTACAGAATGTTTATTCATATTTTATTCATATATACAACCAAGGTTGTACTCACACATTAATGTTTGACCTCTCCATTTGGGTTTATTTGATTAAGTGAAGTAATGCAGCTATATTTGTAGTGTGCCTTCTTACAGTATATACTAAGGGAATTCAAACCTTCTTTACAGAAACAATGCAAACATAAATAGAGCCCCATAACATGTTCAAGAAAATACAGGACCGCAGACATGGAATAGAATTTTTTGCATGAAAAAGACTGCTATTTTTCCACCTAAAGTCAGGATTTTTGTAACAAACCATCCTTCTTTTCATTTGATCTTGATGGGAAACCAGTAATGCTACACACTGGTCATGTGATGCACCTTCAAGAACGCAGACATTGCAGTTACTTACAGCCATACAACGATGACATCCATGATTGGCCGTTAAATGGTTAGCTTTATTGCAAGCTGTGAGGTGAAAGTGATGATGGATATGCATGGTTAAAGGAAACCATGCCTAGTGGGAGTTTGTCATAAATCTTATAAACCAAACTCATACATTCCATAGTTAACATGTTTAAGTTGAAATCCAATTACTTCCATGAAACCGTTGTTTGTTTACACCTTCTTAATGTCAGGAACTGGAAAATCAACCCCAGTGGAATTAAATGCAAACTTTATTAGATCTTTTAGAAAATAAACAATGTTTTTCTACTCTTAACAAGAAACAGTGGTTCATACTGAGCTGTTCATCTTGGCTTTGAAGGCTTCGTTTGCTCTGTATGTACAGCTTTTAATGTTTGGAAAGCAAAGTCTAGATGCGGTGAATGCGTGCCTTGGGCCCGGCTATTATTCGTTTGGAGCTGGGCTGCTCTGAAAAGAACATCTGGCAGGAAACCTCGCTGTAGCTCCGCAGTCTTGAGCCGAAACGGATTAATGCTGTGGCATTTGGCTGATGATGATCAACATGGAAATAAATGCTTAGCATGAAACTCATCGTGGGACACGGACAGTTTGACTCCTTGTAGTTGATATGAAAGCAGCGTCTTCGGAGCAGCTACAGCCTGGAAAGGCTTTTGAATCTAAGACTTCCATTGACTGCAGAAAAAAGGCTCTGATTAATGTTTAAGTTGTTTATCCCATATTGTCTGATGTTAGGGGGGAAAGCTGTTTCTGTGCACACATCTGATGTTTATCTGTTTATCATGTTAACTCTACATTTAATGTGTTTTTTCCCCTTTTCATTTCTTCAAGTTTCTCAAAAAAGCATTTGAATTAAATTGTCAATTCCCATTTTTTGCTTAACGGTTACATTTTTTTGCAAAGAAATCCTACATGGAATAAATGTCACTAAAGTAAAAGCTAAAAATTCCTCCATTTTTTTCTGAAATTAACATTCTGTTTAATGAATATGTGAGTAAGTTCAAAAGAGTTTACGTATTAGCTATCTGAATCTAATCAACAACAGATTTGCAAAGTAATCAGGAAAATGTTCTTCACTAATAGCAACCTAGAGAGCAGACTTTTTGTGCTTAGGAAGTTAATTACATTTTCACATCTAAATTACTGCACTCTATTTCCATTTGAGTTGATGTTTTGAATGTAGCAGACCCCAGCTGCCTGAGTGGTGCAGCTCTGCCTCTTAAAAAGAGGATTAACATCCTTCCCGAGAAGAGCGGCTCAGTGTCCAGAGAGCATCTTTTTGAATGTGCCTTATTTTGTCCATGTCACTACATTTTGGTTATTTAGCTCACATGTTTGGCTGCACACTGGGCTTGAAGATCCCACAGAATAAAGGCCGTTCTGTTGATTTTCTTTGTATCATAATACAACAGGGGCATGAAAAAGCCTAAAGTAATGCTCACTCAGTTGTATCCTTATTGATTGACCGACGGACTAGAAAATACAATTTTTTAAAATGAGTGGACAGATTAATGTGGGTTGACATTAATGGTTGACAAATAGAAGTTTAAAGATGTAGTTGACTTTGACATGTTTTGGACCGTTGCCTACAATCTACCTCCAGAAAAAAGTAGACTGACAAAAAAAAACTGTAAATGAAGAACAAAAAGACCTTGATTGCTCTACTCTGCGTGCACTTCAACATTATTGATTGTATGCTCTGTCAGTTCCATTTCTAGTTTTGAAAAGTTTACAAAATAGCAATTAGTGTTTTTGATGAAGAAAAAGACGTTTTAGCAGTGTAAAAAAAATAAAATAAAAATAAAATAAAAATAATGAGAAGTAATACATTTTAGAGTAAGACTGCAAACAAGAACACCAGAGAAGAGCAAAGGTTCAAGTGGGAACTTAATGTGGATAAATATAACAGTTAGAGATTAACAGAAGCTCTCTGAAAAACCCTGGTTATCACATCTCCTGAGCTCTTTGTTGAAATGAAGGGACTCTTGTGCTCAAACTCTCCTATTCTCAGATTAGGTTTTAATAACCTTTTTCAATGTATTTCTTACAGTGTTTATCTCACTTCTGAACTACACAACTGGCTTATCTGAATGTCTCCATACCTGAATCAGTAGATCACCACCAACAACTGTCCATTTTCTATTAACTCCTAAACTACATACACATCAGGCAGGTGTGGCGTGTCAAGAATGCGTTCAATGTGGTTTTTTTGTACACGCTTTTAGCATATGTTGTTCACACAGGTCTTTCGTTACCCAGTACTAGGGCAGGTAATCACAGCTGGAAGAAGAGGCTTGGTGACAAATGTCGAAGTGATGCAAAAGTAGTCAATCTTGCTCCAGGTTTTTTTTAAAAATTATTATTATTATTATTTTTTTTTATTTTAATTCAAAGTCAAATAATCTGGCCGGGCAAAGATCGCAATTATTAATTTCTCCTCCTTCCTTGACCAATTTTCAAACAATTGGAATCTGAAAAGGATGCTACTCGCACATCACAACCAAGTCAGACCCTGATGGTCAAAGTTCAACTGGTTTTAACTTTTGACACGCTCTCCATCGGCAGGTTTTTTTGCTCGTAGAGCCCGAAAACAGACTTTAAAACTTGCATGGCGGTGCATAAACGTGAGAGTTTTGAACGTGGATGTTATATACCTTATGTCAGGGATGCAGGGCATGACATAAAAAAGAAAGAAATTAGTCCAAATGCCAACAAGTAAGCCCTCAAAGCACCAAAAATACTTAGTAAGCTGACAAAACACTTCACTGTACAAATATAAGGGTTTACAGCTAAAGGCTTTTAGAACGAATAAAATGTCAAATACTCTATCTGACCCTGAGGTCAAACAAAAGAAAAATAAATAACAAAGTCTGACCCGTCTCCCGAAACCTAGCAAAAACAGGGGAAAACAGTCACAAACTGAAAGTTTCCAGAGACTTTTCATTAAAAGTGGCTGCTTAAATGCACGTTTCCAAGCCCGTTGTTAATGTGGTATTATAGTTTGGTTTTTTTTACATTTAGTACCCCGTGTTCTTCTTCACTCATTTTTTCCCCTGTTCTTCATCTCACTTTCTCATGTCATATTTTAGCGTGTGTAGCTGTCACCATTCTTAATAGCTTTAGTTTAATTCAACATCCTTCCAATCATGGTTCCTCTGTTTGGCTGAAGCTTTTTTCTTGCTCTTTAGAGTTCAATCTCTTATACAACACATCGTCTCCTTACTTTTTCCTTCCAGATCCTTTGTATTCCTTGCAAAATAATCAAGTGTATATTAAATATGTGTATTAACAAGTAAATAATAATTAATGGCAAAGCCATTCACATTTTAGTTTCATAAAGTTCAGTCCTCTGTTGTTTTTCCACATCAAAATAATACAAAGAAACATTTTTAGAACATTCTGCCACACTGTATGGTCACGTATTTGCTAAATTCAAATTGTTTCCACACATTTGACTGCAATGATGGGTCGATCCTTTCTTGCTGCATCATGTCTGTTGTCAGCTGGGATGACAGTTGGTAGTGTTTTATATATATATATATATAACAGTAAAAATTATATATATATATATATATATATATATATATATAATTTTTACTGTTGTGTAAAAATGACCATGTTTCAATCCAAATGGTATTTTCTGTTATTGATTATAATCCATTGATTTCATTTTGAAACAACTTTGTATGGCAAAGGTCATTCGCTTAAATTAACTGCTTAACTGAGCCTTTTTTCTTTGAGCTATTTTTTGAATTCAGTAAAAATCCACCAGGTTAGATGTATTTGCTCAGAAGATAATCGTCAATTTGTTTGTGAACAAAAGTTGCACAGGTAAAATGTTAGCTTTTGTTTAATTAAGGTCAGTGTTTTTCTAAAAGTAAAACAAAACCGACAACAACAAAAAACCCTGAAGAACCCAAGAGAACAAGAGTCTTTTAGTATATTGCTGCTCGTTGTTCACGTTCAACACTGAATGCAGAATATTTATTGTTCTGTCGGCACACGCTGCCCCTGCTTCAGTTTTTGAGCTAATGTTTGTTCATTCCCTGTGACAGCTGTCACTTCTGTCGGTGCGTAGGATTGTTTACACGCTACCTACAGCAGTCTAGTATCCTTCAGGCTTGCAGTAGCATTCTGTTGTTAGTTTATGAGACTGAATTTCTAGCTGGCTACATGAGATATTATCTCGTGTTGTCTTTGGCTTGGCAATAAAAAAGAAGCATCAAAGCAAAATGAAAGAATTCAAGTTAGATGAAGAGAAAAATATATATTCTACAGTTCTAGACAAGTAGTTGTCATTCTGCTCTAGTCTCTTGGAGGCATGTCTATCCCTGTATCTTAAATAAAAAGTCATCTTGAGGCCTAATTTTTGCTTAAATAATGAGAAGATACCTAGAAGGGGAACCTTTGCAAAATCAAAATATATTCGATTTGAGCAATACACTGTCGACATTTATTTTTTATTTGTTATTTCTGTGGATTGAGAAAGTGACATTTCATCCATCTATCTCTCCATCCATCCAAACAACATAGATTTTATTGACAGTTTTTTTTCCCGTCAAAATGGACCGTCATTACTGACTCACTTTAGATCTCATCATCAGGAGTCCACATTAATTTTCCCAGAATCACTGAGACATCAAGTTTATTTCAAGGAATTTTGGTGTATTTAAGTCCCAAATTAACATACTTTCATTATTAGAGCAAGTTCAACTGCAAAGATGACAGGATATCTCTTAAGTCCATAGATGTGCAGATGAGCAAATGCTTTTGATAAAATCATATATGTGGGATTGCCACGGAAAAGTAAGAATATATTACATATTTCCTAGAATATATAAATATTATCAGGACAGATTAAAACTGGATGAATTAGTTTTATTTTTTGGGGTAGTAGTGGTGGGGGTTGGAAAAAATATCCTGATTTATGCAGGACCGTTCATTTATTTATATATTTGTAATCAAAAAACAATTCTTCAATAGTTTATAATTCAAAGTAACAAAGAAAATATCTAAATGATCAAATTAGAGTTCACATTTTACTTTTTGTTTTGCTTTAATGAAAGGAGTTTTGAAAATGGCTTTTTTTGCCTCTTACCACCATTTATGATTTCTTGGAAACTAAGCAATTAAATTATTTGTCTGACATTCATGTCAGATGCTTTCATTTCATGTATTCTTTTTCGCTGCCCTCTCATTCCCTGAACCCCGCTTCCTCGTTTCCATTGTTCATTCTAATAAGATGGAAAGCAGGTAAAAGAAGCTAGTAGTTTTGGTTTGATTGACATTTGTTAGCATTACTTTCAATTTTTACCAAAACAAACTCCACTGATACAATATCTAATTACCAGAGAGATATTTTGGACGTATTATTTAATGTTTTTATGCCTTAGAACAAGAGTTTTAGTCCACACAGTAAACATGGAATCAAAAGGAGACTGGTAGAGCAGCCCCTCAAAAACCTGTGACATACTGAATAAAAGTGTCTAACCACAGCCATTAGGGTAAACAGTTGGGTTGAGGATTGCTTTGGAAAATGGTTTACCACAACAAGACCCAATTTGGAATTGGGCTTTAAAAGTGACAGTGTTTTCCTCTATATTCCTTTTAGTGTGGCTTCATAAAACTAAAGCACAGGGTAATCAATCTCCCGCTGTTTCAAACCATCAGTCTCAGCCGCGGCCAACATCAAAACATTGTTGTAGGAGTTTTTATGGAAGGGTGGCAATGGCATCACTTAATTTTGTGGTGGGAGAGTCTTTGACTGTGTCCAGATTCCCTCCTTAACTACTAAAAAACTGTATAGTCCGGGGCTATCAAGTGCCCTGAATTTTAAAAGGCATGTTATTCTGGCTGCTTTTTTGCCTTAAACGGTAAATATGTCTTTACCAATTTCCTGGAATAAGAACCACACGTTTGAATGTTTAAAGTCAAAGTTAAAGTCGCATGAACTGTGCCTGAAAGTTCTATGCATTTGAACCATCCCCTGGGGGAGTGGTGAGCTGCAGACACAGCCGCACCTGGAACTGTTTGGTACTTTGACACCCCCACTTCAACCCCTTATGCTGAGTGTCAAGCATTGGGTCCCATTTTGACCTTCCAGTGTCAGGGCAGACACTGGTCAAGCAAAGTTACAAAGACTGTGCCATTAAAATAGGATCTGCCTCATCTACTTGGTAAGTTAGCCATTCTTTAATAGCTAATGTGGTTTTAAAGGTATTTCCAGTTCCCTCCTTTGACCTCTTTATCCTTTTAGTCCCCAGATTGCTATTTCAGGGTAAGCAGCTGGTACTGGTCAGCGCTCAGAGGGCAGCAGGTGCTTCTAGGTCCGTCACTGAGTTACTGGTGTTGTGGCTGATCAGCCTGTGTCTTTGCACTGAGCCGTGTGATTACCAGGTGGCAAAGTGCTTGGCCAAATCTTGCTTGTGGCATCTGGGGATTAGTGTGTGTGTGTAGCTTGAGTGACCGTGTTTGTTGGCTGTTCAGACCTCTCCTCTGAGTCTAAAGGTGCGGGCACAAAATCAAATTGTGCATGCTGTTTGGTGAAGATGGTGAAGATTTTGACGTGTTACTCTCTAAGTCGTACATAAATATTTCCCTTCTTAAATCATAGGGTTTGGGTTGTAGCATGTCACCTTTAGATTTTCGTGGGACACATTTATCGTTCATATCTGGTTTTCAGAGTCCCCAAAAAACACTCCTGCCCATCAGGGGAAGCCATACGGAACAGCAATGTTAAGAGAGCCAAAGCGCCGATTGGAGCAGTCATGCTAGACTTGCCCTGAACTGATTGTTTGGTGGGAATGTAGCTGCTGGTGCTTTTATTGTGGTTTTCATCTTTTTACATTTGTGATCAGAGTTCAGTTTTTAAGGACAGTAGTGATGAAGGTAAACTGTTACACATCTTCAGGAAGTATTTTATATTTGCAGAAAAAAGGCTGTCATTGTTTTTGAATTGACAGGTGTAAATAACATTTTCCGTTTTTTACAGCCATAATGGGCTGGTCTAACAACTGTACTGGCAACTGGGCTGTTTAAAAACCAGTGGATGACTTTTGCTCATCTCTTTGACACCTAATCGATCAGCAGCCACAGATTTGGTGCGGCGAAAATGTAGGAGGGCCAACCAATCAGCATGCAGCTTTTGAACCCTCATAGTAACTTTAATGCAATAAACAATTTAATGAAAATGTTTTTTTCATTTCTTTTTCATTTCTTCACATAGAATAGACATAATTTTAAATTCATTTTTACCAAAATTACTGTGAATTTCTGATTTGAAGACCAGAAATAAAATTTGGAGCGGCAGTAGCTCAAGTGGTTGAGCTAGTCAGCCAAGGATCAAAGGATTGGCGCTTCGAGTCACGCTCCCTGCAGCACACCGTCCTTGTGTCGTTGGGAAGGCACTTAACACTCCTTGCCTCCAGGTCACTCTTGTAAAGAGGTTCTACCTGGTTAAATAAAGGTTTAAAAAAGAGAGTGAGAAGCTTAGCCACCCTGAACAGAGCTTGGAGGAGTGCTGCTACTTTTCCTCATCAAGAAGAGCCAGTTGAGGTGGCTCGGGCATCTGGTCCTGGATGTCTCCTTGGGCAGGTGTTCTGGGCATTTCCCCACTTGCGTCTCCATATGTCTCTACAGCTTGTCCTGGGAACGCCTCAGGTTCCCCCAGAGGATCTGGAGGAAGTGGCTGGGGAGATGGAAGTCTGGGCATCTTTGCTTAGGACTGCTGCCCCCGCGACCTGGTCCTGGATGAGTTGAGAAAGATGGATGGAGTTATCGTATTCATAATTACAAACCACTGTGCTTTGATCACAGAAACAATTCTGTCCTTCTCATTTGGGCTTTAAGGCCGTTAACGGTGAAGTCGCCACAGGTTGTTGCCACAGGTTTACAATGGTTAAGAATGCAATTTCACCAATCAAGAAATTGTTCACACAATTCTTAGAAAGTGCTGGGGGCCACATATTAGTTAAAAAGTAGCAGTAAAAAGTGTTTGTACCAGACTTTGATACAGACGTTCATAATTGATCAGTGAAATCTAAAGTGTGAAAAACTGAGCTATACTAATGCAGGACTTCCTCATTGCTCTTCCCCACCATAGTAATTCCTGGCCAATGACCAAAGAGATCTGCAGTCACGTGGCTTTGTTTACAGGCTTTAGTTCGAAACATAAATGTCCTGTAGATAGCAGTCTGAATACAGACCAAATCCAAGGTTCAGAACTTGATCCAGACCAAATGAAGCAGACTTGGTCTTTTCCAGTCTGAACGCACCCTAAAAAGCAAGCAGGATCTTGCTCTTTGTGAACCAATGAAATATTCTCATACAATATTTTTTAAAAATCTGCTATCAACAAAGAAAATCTTGTTAAATATTAAACTTGACATAAAATTCAGTTTGCTAATAAACACTCCTAATAATGCCTCAGTTGCAATGAAAAGACATTTATAGACAAGATAGATTCATTTGTTCTTTATCATTCCTTCTGGAATTGATACGTTTCTTTGATTTGAGAAGGATGTATAGTTACTCCCACTTTTAATTGGCAACTTTCTGCTTTAGCAGTCTCATGGTGTTTAGCAGATTGAAGATGACAGATTGTGTTGATGCAAATAATGACGCTGAATATCAAATAAAAGCAGTAAAGACATCTGTAAATAAGCTGCAGACTTGCCACTGTCTTGCTGAACATGTGCACCTCCACATAACGACAAGTAAAACAGTACTTTGCTAAAGTAGAACCTTTTTTCGTTTGTTTTTTTAATAATACAATTGTTTGCATTTCATTTATTGTTTTCTACAATGATGACGAATACTTTGTGTTTTTCAAATTTACATCTTGTTGTTTTATTTCTTAAGTTCAGTAAAATCTACCCATCCAGATGACTTAATTTTTAATTTATGTACAATATTTGATAGCATCTTTCACTTTAATCCTAAAAAGAAAATTGAGAAGCATTTGGAGTCTCTTTTGAAGTGAGTGGGGCCCTTTGCTGTTCTCTCTTTATGTTGCGTTTTGGTTCAGAGAACCTTTGGAGCTTGTTCATATCTCTACTGCATAGGATTATCTCCACTTGCAACTTTATTTGGTTCAGTGCCCGTATCAGTGTAATTCACAAGCCGTTCACATCCTCCAGCTGGCTAATAAAGACACAACTTTGGGTTCATGAATAGCACATATTAACATTTTTTAATGTGTTATGAGTTTCTGCTCCCACTTTGCTTCTTTTTTTACAGAACTCGGGCAGAGCTTGAATTATTCATTCTGTTATTTACTTGCTGACAGCAAGAACATGACAGGGAGGATTTAGATAGAGTTTGAAGTGCAGGATTTGTCTTTTCTCTTTTTTTTGAGCGAGGGGGGGAATCAATGTCGTAAGAGGACAGTACTGTTTCCCTAAATATTATGCAAAAATAATTTGTTTCCATGTTTCATGACTCTTTTACAAAATATGTGTTACACACATGAAGCTAATATCTTTTCTCTGTTTTAAAATGTAATGTTTTCCCTTATCAAAGAAAAAAAAGAACTATCTGTGGTAGTTATGTTTGGTGTCTTAGTTATATGATATGCAAATTCTGTCAAGCATTTAGTATTGACTCCAGTAAATCATTTCAGTAAGAAAATACTTGACGGTGTTCCAGATATCATTTAAAGGTATTGATTTTGTTATTTTTGCAGGAAGAAGCTTGTATCGATGGATTTTCTTAAACGATGTCAATAATGATAGTAATACTAACTCAAAAATTAGGGGGCAACTGCTCCCCCCGACCCCAAACCCAATACCTCTGGTCCTGCTTCCTACATTACTTATGATGCTATCTAGTTGAGAATCAGTCAAAAGTAGATCTTTGCCTTTCCTACTTGTAAAAGCTTACTTATTTTCTATAATATTTTTGTAAATAATGTAAACATTTCTATCACTGTTTTGGGGTAAATATTAGGTTGGTATTACTGCCAAACTGCATAATTTGTTTAATGTTTATTAAATCATTACAGTTTGAATTAGTTTTCAATTGAACACAGTTTAATTAAGAATACATTTTTTTGTCAAATTTCCAATTATTTGTCCATGAAAAACAATATAAACCTATCTAATCATTTAAACTCAATAAAGGTGAAATGTCCATTATTAGAAAAATAAATTTTTAATGAAACACTGACAGAAAATCTGTTTTTTGCCTAACTAATATAAGACATGTTTTAAGAAAAGATGAATTTATGGAATTGTTTCATTAAATTGGGATTTCAAGTGAAGCTGGATGGTTAATCAGTTAAAACACAGTCCTAATAAATATTTTCATTTAGATGTCTTCATTAAAACCATGAAAATAAGCTCTGCTAGGATTTCATGACATGGGAATCTTGCCAGTGGCCTATTTTAGCTCCCCTAAAGTGCATATTATAGATATATTTTATTGTTTCTAGTTTTTATGTAGAAAATGTTAACATTTGTCCTGGGACAACAGATAAAAATTAGCCACTGAGCTAATTCTGGCTCATTTCAGTGATGTTTTAATATGCTTTGTCCCGGGAAAAAGAAATGATAATGTTAAACTTTTAATGTTCATGTCTCAGTACTTCTTCTCAACAAACAGCTGCTGAACCTGCTATAGTCCAGCATGACATGAGATGTATCCTGCTGTCTCTGAGGGCTGAGTAAAAGTTTTAAAGCGCCGACAGACATGTAGATGAGACGAACACCAAGCCGTGGAGTAATTGAAGTGCTGGGTAGGGGTTGGGCAGAGCTGCAGGAGCAATGAGAGTAGAGCTTTTAGATCAGCTGGATCCCCAGTTTGTCCTCACGCTGCCTCAGAGAGCATGTCCTCACATAGGTGACTGCACTGGATGTGTAAAGAGAACAACCTCCTGTTTTCAAGCAGTCATTCAAATACACAGTCTTTATATTTTTTCCCCAACATGCCTTTATAGCTGCATTACTGCCAAAAGTTTTTATTCCTCCTTTTTTGATTCCAAAAATGCTTTTTAAAAAACAAAAAACAAAAAAAACATTATAGTTGGAGATTTTTAGAAATTGTTTCAAATCTAGTAATAAATAGTGGATAATAGTGTTAATACATGCTAATAATATATTAACAGCCTAGTACATTGGAAAACAATATACGATGCAAACTTATAGATAATAATAGTAATAATAACAAAAGCAACAAAAACGTCAACAACAGTAATGACAACATTGGAAACCATGTTTAGCTTTTTGAAGCCTTTTCCTTTAAAATAGCTATAAAATAGCTACCCTAGACGTTATAATAACTATAGTTATAATTAACAATCACCTTCATCAACAGTTATGTGATCAAAATTTTACATCATAATAATCAAAACAATAGCATATATGCCAGTCTCTATCACTATCTCACACACACACATATATATAAATACATACATAATTTTATGTCCACAAATTTATATTTATACATGACAGTATTTTCCAGTATTTATAATATTTTCTTGTATTGTGCCAAAATCATATGCTTGTAGTTTTTTATTGATTTCTTTTTTTACTTTATCATTTAAAATGTTTATGTATACACAGACACAATAATCCCCCTTTAAAATGCATAACAGTAAATCTAAAAAGATGAGAATCAAACCCACACGCCCTTGGAGAACCGAAGACATTAAACAACTGAAGAGACGAGCTAGGACAGCGGAAAGACGTTGGAGAAAACATAAGCTTGAAATAAACCATCAACTATACCAAAATCAACTAAAACTATACAACCAGACTGTAAAACAGACCAGGAACTCATACTTTGCGAACATCCTCTCTAAAAAAAAAAATAATCCCAGAGTCCTCTTCAGCACAATAGAATCCTTATTGAACTCAGTCATGAATAAGACCACAATGCCAGCTTCTGCTACATTGTGTGAGGACTTTGCTGACCACTTCAGGAGCAAAATTGCTTCTGTACGATCTAGTATCTTGATGGAACAAAGAAGCAATTGTAATAAAAATGATGACTTGACCTTACCCGAGGAGGCACTGGACAGTTTTGACCTGGTTGAAGCTGCAAGTTAAACCAACAACCTGTTTTTTAGATCCCATCCCCACATCACTTTTTTAAATCATTTTATGGATCTTTTGAGAGCGAGATTTTAAACATCATAAACTCCTCTCTACAAACGGGTATTTTTCCCACTGCTTTTAAAACTGCAGTGGTGATGAAACCGTTACTAAAGAAAAGCAATGTAGATCCTACGGTTTTTAATAACTACAGACCAGTGTCTAACTTGCCATTTTTAAGCAAGATTCTGGAAAAATTTGTTTTTTTTCAGCTAAATGAGTTCCTCTTACACAATAACATATTTGAGGTGAACCAGTCTGGTTTTAAAACGAACCATAGCACTGAGACAGCCCTGTTAAAGATCGTTAATGATGTTAGATGTGCCTCGGATTCAGGTCAGATTACAGTATTAGTACTACTTGATCTAAGTGCTGCTTTTGACACTGTTGATCACCTGATCCTGTTAAACAGACTTAGAAGTCTTGGCCTTTCAGGGACTGTTATCCAGTGGTTCACTTCCTATCTCACGGAGAGAAACTTCATGGAAAGCATGGACACTTACTTTTCTGGGGTCCACAAAATTGAATGTGGTGTGCCTCAAGGTTCCATCCTTGGCCCCTTGCTTTTTAACATCTACATGCTTCCTTTGGGGAATGTCATCAGGAAGCACAACATCAGCTTTCATAGCTATGCTGATGATACCCAGCTGTACATAGTTGTGTCTCCTGATGACACAAGACCAATAGAAGCACTTTTTAATTGTATTTTAGATGTGAAATCATGGATGGCAAATCATTTTCTGCAGCTCAACCAGGAGAAAACTGAAATTTTGATTATTGGTCCTGAAGCCAAGAGAGAGAAACAGTTTCTGAAACTTAAAGAACTTTCATTCAATTTTTCTGAAACAGTCAGAAACCTGGGCGTTATTTTTGACTCCAAGCTAACATTTATCCCACATATCAAGCAGGTGATTAAAACTGGTTTTTATCATCTTAGAAATTTGGCTGATTATTTATAGCTTATTTGAACATTTTTATGGTTGTGCTTGTTTTTTAATCTGTTTTATTTTAATGTAAAGCACTTTGTGTTATGCTTCATAGGAAAAGTGCTATAGAAATAAAGTTTGATTTGATTTGAACAGTTTGAATGAGTATTTTTTTCCAGATTCTTATCAATTACTAGGAAATCTAAAACGTTAAGTGCCAAATAAAACACTTTTCAGCTTCAATCTCATAGTAAAGCAGCTGGGAAAAAAAGCCAGAGAATTTCTTCACCTCCCTCCTGAATCAAGTATTGAGTAACTGAACCTTTGAAGTTCCTAAGAAGGTTTACCTGCAGTAAAAGACAACAGCACATGCTCGAAGACTCATCCTCATCCTGGAGTTCAATATGCAAATGTTACTAGTCGTTGCTGCTACTAAGGCACCAATAATGAGCTTGAACTTCTCATTAATTGTCTGTACTCAGTGCTGTTTGAACCCCGGTGTAATAATGTTTGCATAATGATGTATGGCCAACAAGAGCTTAATTCAATCTTCATCTGCTTTTTGTGCTTTTTTTTTGGGTCCCCCTCAAAAAAGCCAACGTTGCTTCACACTCATTAAAGCTCAAATGCTGTAAAGCAAATAACATTTTTTTTCCTGTTTATTAGCAGGACCACCAGTACTAATAACAATCGTGGTAACATCAATAAAAGCGAATTATGTGTCTAATCAATGATTTAACATTTGGTAAACACTGGATTAGAAATAAATTTACACAATTTTAAATGTTAACGTTTTGATTTTTAGTGTTGTTGTTCTTTTAGAGAAAAGATGTGTTTTCTTAAAACTGTGAACATTAGATTCTTGTCTTATTTTGAATGGTGGTTTTTTGACTCCTAATCGGGTAAGAAACTTTTTTTTTTTGTTTAAGTTTAGCGTCACTGACACGTTACGCTTAGTGTGTTGCCAAGTTCACACCAGCCTTCTGACACACGTTTAAGAAACAGTGTTCACACTGGACTATCGCTACTCGATTGTTGATTCGAGAGGCTTGATGTGAAATGTGCTGTAGCGCAAATCTCATGGATCCTGTTCCAGGGCTTTTTCTTTAAGAGCTCTATTCCAATTAATGAAAGACTTGGTGTCATATAATCCTGGACAGGTAGAAACTGCAGTTATTACCAGTAATCTCTCCGCATGATCAATTTTCAAATGCTTGGCACTTCACTGAATGAAAAGGGACGGCATCCATATGTGACAACTAAAGCCAAGTCCTCAATTGGTCAAAGTTCAACCTGGTTTAACTTTCAATGCTTTTGTATGTAGACCCTGAAAACAGTCATAGAAACTAGACTTTTGAATCCCGAAGGATGGTCGGTTTTTTTTTGGTCGGTTTGGCCAAGTTCAGCACTCATGAACATTTTTTAAAAATTTTGTGACATTTTCCCTGCAGCTTTTCCATATCTGAACCCCTGCTGTGCAAAGACAGTGAAGTTTAGAATGATTCTCACAGCTGGTTTCATTAACATATTTGATCCCCTCAGAGACTGTATTTATCATCTCTTAAAATAAAACTGAAACTAAAACACATTTTTTAAATATATTTCTACTCCTTTTGTGTAATAGTACAATTTTCCTCTCATGAACTTGACAAATAGGGGAAATCTGGTGGGAGTTGGTGATGTCTCCAAAGATTTTTGACTCATTAAATGGCAGAGACCTTTGACTTTAAAGTTCTGCTTCAACTATATGGGTGCAGATGTCTGAGGGAAACCAGTTTGGTTTGCTGTCAGACTATGATGAATTGTGTGCTAGAGTACAGCATCATTAGTGTTTTGGTCACACAGAGGAAATGGGGACTTGCTGCAGTAAACATTATGGACTCTTTCCACTATTACTACCCAGTCTCCCCATCTCTGTTCTGTGACCTGCATACTGATCCCCATTTTTTAACCTAAAGGACATCATGTCCCCAGTTCCAGCCTGATGAGAGAAGTGACACTTTGATGATCTGGAGAGGACTGAGTCAGGAGCTCTCAGCTGCCATTCCCTTTTCATCTACCTACTTTCTAAAGGTCCATCTCAAGCCTGTCTATTTTCAATCTTGTGTTTTTCTGCCTCTGCTTCTGGAGTCTGCATTGCAGTGCACCTTTCTCCCCTCTATTGAGCACAACGTGTTTATATTGGCAGCAGACCTTTAAACCTCCCCCTTTCTCTTCTTTTGATGGAAACAAGCATCATATACTGTATCTGGATGAGTGCGTCTTGTATTATCTAAGACATCAGTAAAGCATGAGGGCTTTTTTTGACAACCCTATTCAGTTGGAGGGAAACTGTGTGAACTGAGTACACAAAGAAACTTCACTGTTACACATATCTCAACCTGTCAGCATCATCCAGAGGCAATGCATCATGATGTGTTTTTAAAAGCTAGCTTTATTCAAGCAGGAGTCTGCCGGGCTACTACAGCTTAAAACTCCAAAAGCAAACATGCATGATGAAACTTAAAAAAGGATCTTGTTGATGCCTTTCAGTATGAAAAAAGGAGGATCCCAGGTGTTTAATATCAAATAAATCTCTTTATTGAAGCCTAAATAGATATGCTGCAGGAGTTTGGGTAAAAACGTTGCCAGTTATAGTTACTAAAATGTTCTTCCATTGTGCCCTTTCTTTTTAAATACATTACCCTTTGCATGCAAGCAGCTTCCCTTTGAGGAGATTGTCTGCACCATCCCATCTTGTTTCTTTCCTGGATCTGCCTTCCTGTTTTACTGCAAAATTGGATGTATTGGATTGCATCATTTGTGACTGCCAGTGTCAGACAGGTTCACACAGGTTTTTACTTGGTAATTGTAAGACACATTTCTTGCCTTTTAATTTTCTTTTTCTTAGTCTCTGGAGAGGAGAGCACTTCTGCTGTTTGACAATTTAAAGCTTTTGAGAGGATTAGAGGAGAAACAGTTGATACAATCCACCAGAATAGTAAACAGACGTATTTTCATTGTGAAACCAAAGCAGTGAATATGAGAGATGATTGTAGGGAGGCTTTCTCTTTCTCTGTTTATGCTTGGAGTGTAGTTGGTGATAAAGCAGTGTGTGTAATTTTTGTACCTGTCATTAATTAGAGTAAAAACAAAGTAAAGTGTAGTACTTTGGGTTAGTTTTTAAAGCAACACTGGTTCGATTATGCTTTATGCTGGTTTCTATCGGGCATGTTGCTTTCAACTTTTATTGGCTACAGAGGAAAGCTCTAATCTCCATGTTCACTGAATACTCAGGGTTACAAGTTTTGGCAAATAGCTGAGGAGCTCAGGACAAATGATGAAGAGGCTGCATAAAAACATTTGACAAGTTCACAAACCTACAAAGACTGAGCCTTCAATGTTGCAAAAAGTAACCTGGTGAGTCAAAAGTTTGGTGCTGATCCCTACTAGGCCCGACAAAAAGGGAGCTTTCCCCTTTGCTGAAATAAAGACAGACAGCAGGTCCAAGGGGTGAAAGCTCTGGGGATCTCTCTTTATCACTGCAGTAATCAGTCACTTCATTGCCTGCGGGGTACTGAGAATCTTTGTGGGCTTTCCACTTGGCACTTTGAGCCAATATTTGTTCCCTTATGTTTTAATGATCTTGAGGCTCTCCTTGAAACTTGTCAACTTATTCACGCCAGTGGCTTTCAGGATCTGAATAATGTCCAGACCTCTAAGTGATCCACACAATTCTAGTCTTGTCACACCTCATAAAAATTTACCAAAATGCTTTTTTCTCCCGCTTTTTTAGTCTCTGAGACTTCATTTCCCCCAATAATTTTCAGTCTGAACAGACACAATCAGACCCTGGTCCAGGAAACGCTCTTGGATGCGTCTTCCGAGGGAGTCTGAGGTCGGTCTGAACCAACATACTTTTCCTGTCTAAATACACCCTAAAACATATGATTCATAAGAGTGGCTTTACCCCAATTCTCAATTTCCAATCGATTGCATTTACAGAAAGAAACATAACTATCTGCAGTACAAAAAATGTCATGTTTGATTTCTGATAATTACATTATAGTGTTTAAAAACTTAAACATTAAAAACATTTAGATGGATTGCATTAATAAACACTGCATGATTGTTAGCAATGACCATTTAAAAAAATACCTTTGAAAGTGTTGTAATTGTAGACTATTTCATGCTTTTATAAATAGGGTGCTTATTTTGTTTATTTTTTTATTACAAATGCTTATTTTTTGGGTGAATAAATCAGATGTTTATAGGAGGATCAAAGTCATTCATCTCTGGGATAAATTTGAAGATCTTTTTTTTTACTGTGGTGAAAAGCAGAGAGCAGGACTGTTAATATACCGTACGTGTGAAAGCACGGAGATGCACAAGGTCCCTGTGATGCAGGCTGGGGCTTCAGTCAGTTTCACAGATCAGGGAGAGGAGAAGATGTGCTGTCTCCTGCATGTAGAACATAAATGCAGCATTTGCTCTTTGCAGGTTTGATGGTTTCTTTAGGGATTGGGATCTAGGACAAAAAAATTAAGCAAGTGATGAACCAAAACAATAAAAATAGAGGTTCAGGAGCTGATCTTTTTACTTTGTAACTTTAAGTTTGACTGCGATTTGGCTAGTCCGTACCCTCCTACAACAACTGTGACTCAACAACAGTGAACCCTGTTAGACTTTTGTTATCAAAGTCTCGCTCCAATATCTTTTGATCTATTGTAAAAGCGTTTCCATTTAATTATGATTCTACAGTTTTAGTAAAAAATCAAAACCACCTGTGTCGTTCTCTAGAATGTTTTTTTCAGAGTGGCAGTAGTTCATTAGACATTTGCCTCTAAGTTGTGGATGGAGCCGTTGGTGCAGAGTAAGCCTGCCCCTACTTTCCGTCATCCATTTATTTTCACCCTCTTGCTAGCTTACAGCCCCTCACACCCCAACCTAACAATAAAAATGATGAGCAAATTAGCGCTATCCAGCAGTACAGTTTTGAGCCAGATGCCAGCTCAGACAAGGAAAACGAAGGCGTACATGGTTGTCTGCAAGTGGATCAATCAGAATGGAGTGGAGCGGGGAGCTTATGACCCGCTGATTGCAGCTTTTACGTCACAGCTACAAACTTTTCCTAATGGCATTCTTTGTCTGTTCAGAAATGCAATTTTAAACTTAGTTTTCTTTACATTTGTCCTCTTTCATCAGAAAAACACCACTAGAACATGTTAAAAACCCAGTTTTCAGCAGACTGGATTGTTAAGCTTTAAATGTAATCGTTTTCAAATGTATAATCATCTTTTCAGAAGCCATCTTTTACTCTCTGGCAGCTTACACACTCAAACATTTCCTGTCTTTCCCAGGCTTTTTGATTCTTTTTCAGGAATAGTCCACTGTAAAATAACGGATTGTTGCTTTGTCCAAATACTTGTACTTTAAGAGCAGCAAATATTAAATGTTTTTTTTCATAAAATAGAAGAAATGTGTAACTACAAGTCTTCATATACAGTGTGTCACCAAATCCAAAAATCTCTTTGGAAAACTTCTTAGGAATTTCCTTATTTTTAATTATATGGTTTCAGCTTCTCATTAAACTGCTGATCAAATGCTGTACTGATTTATTATTCAACAGTCTGGTCCTCAAGTCCTACTGCTTTGTGCTTGGTAAATTCTGACTTTTTGGAAACCTTTAACATGTTTACCAAATCCTTATTGGTCTTGTTTTACAAATTTAGTTAAAGTTAAATCAAGTTTGGAGTTCTGATGTAGATCCAAATGAATAAAATGCAATAAAATTAGGCTGTTCATTTTTAATTTAATAAGCACCTCCTTTTTGTTAATTTATTCTTTTATTTTTACTTCATCTTATTGTCAGACATCAAACAGTAAAATCAATCATTACATTTTATTTTTCTGGATTTTCTTGTGTTTTCTTTTATCTTTAGTACAGTAATGTTCCTAGTAATATTTTGTTTTTTGGATTCATATTTCCTCATTTATACCACCAGGTCTTTATAAAAGTGCAGTTCTGTTTTTGTGATTACATTGTATATTTAGATAACGTGGAGAGAGCTGCTGTTGGAGATGAAATGCACCTTTTCTTTTTCTCATTTCTACATTTAGTTTAATTGTGTTGTAAGTCCTGCTCCGACATTCTGACATTGCTATCTGAAGTGTCAAAACACAAGTCTAATGAAATGTGTCCACCATCAGACATGTGGAGGTCAAACAAAGGCTTTCTGTGAATCCACACTGGATGTCAAAGTCCCCAGAAAATGAGACTGAGAAGCTGCTGAGCTCAGCGACAGGGACTGAGGGAAGGCATTCCAAATGTCACACAAAAGGGATGAAGTTATTGGAATGGGAGTTTGGGTAGAGTGTATGCTAAGAGTGCTTATGGTTTTACTTGCAAGTACTGTGTGATTGAGGCCCTAGTCACATTCACCCAAAGTGGAGCTGTGTTTTTTTATTTTGGTTGTCTTGGCCCATAAAGGGTTGTAAAGAAGTGCGGCTGCATCTCAAAGGGGGCGCAGGTGTGTCTTGCTATTCCTTTGAGACTCATTTGGCCACCTCAAGGGACATGGCGAAAATGGAAAGTACCATTGAGGTGGGTGTGGTATTGTGAAGTGTCTGTAAGGATAATGTAAGCTGCATTCACTTGACAGACAGGTGATGCTGTTGTTTGGTGCCCTTATCCACACTCTGGTCATTAATGATGTGGCAGTGGTTCGTTACTAACCGTGCACAAATGCTGCACGCACAGGGTGTGCACAGGATACGCAAATCCCCATAAAACAGTTGTAGAATGCCCACACAAACTACGCTCTAATTGTCTAATTTCCTAATTTTTTTTTAACCTGGGGATGAGGTACCAATAAGTTTATTGTGCAGGATGAAAATCAAGATGCTGTAACAGATATCAATATTTTAAAAACATTCAAAAGTCTTTTAAACATTTTTGACAGCTCTTAGCGTTCTTATTTCAAGGCTGTGGTATGGCGGTTGAACTCAAATCACCAGGGAAGAAAACATGTCTGCAATTAGCCAAAGAGGAGAATGTTGACAGCAGCTGCATTAGTGAAAATAATGTCTCTTTTTTTATGGTGCTTCAAGGAGCTTTTCAGTAAATTTTTATTAGGGATTGATCTGTGTGCATCTCACCTGTGGAATACACGAGTCACGGCACTCAGGTCTTGAGAGTATGCAGTGAATCATGATGGCCAACATCACAGCTTCTCAGAACACTGACACAACTAGTGAGGTTCTTCTCACTTGAAACAATTCCAACCTCAAACAGTTTTTACAGCAGTTCAAATAGAGATTGAAATACTAGCATCACATGCTTTTGCAACAAATTTAACATTTTCTTTGTTTTCTAGAATGAAGAATGACCACATTGTTTCACATATACATGCTTTACTAAAGCTTTTAAAGTTGTTAGTTTAATTTGACACCGTTTTGACAGAATCAAGCTTTGATTAGATCTGAGTGTCCTGTGGCTCTAAAAGAGATGGAACAGGTGTAGGAAAAGCTGTAACACATTTTTTAACTGTCTCCTGTTTTAGTAACAGTGAAGGATCAAGTAGAGTTGGAAAATCTGACTATTTTGTGATGCTCTTAAGCTGCGTTCACACGGAACGCAATTTTCACATCAAGGACGTTTTGTTTCAATGTTAAGTCAATGTACAGATGGTCGCTCCAGCAGCACGTTTTTGAGTGTTGCAGCATGTTGGGCGCGTTCAGAGTTCAGAGAGAAATCAGAACTTTGGCAAGGTCGATGCATCGCGTCAACCAATGAGGGAATTGGCTTTGGACACCTGACGTTTTCAGTGACCCAATCAACAGGTAGAGTTGACTGGGACTAATGCGGCACAGCAAGTCTTCAAACTGGGTCACAGAGACACGGAACGCTGCATCAAGCGGCCGTCTGAGCAGGAGTGAAACTCCAAACAATGTGTGTTCCATGCATTGTGATGAGATATACTCAGGAACCACTCCATGTAGCAATCAAGCTAAAAACATTTGGCATTGGCTCCTCCCACATGCATCTGGGACACATCAAGCTCATGAACTCATTTTTAGACAGATGTCAGGCAGCAAATTTGGCGTGTGTCGAAAAAGAGGCGGCCAAAGCAAATTTGAAGTGTGAACCGCGTTCACTTTTCAAAGCACAAGGTTCCAGATGTGTCATTTTTTTCTGCTTCTTCATTTTCTGCCCTTTTAGTTTACTAGTTTAACCACACCATAGGACTGCAGACTTTTCAGACTGTATTTGAACTGGTTTCCTTCACGTCCTCGTGCTGTTGACAATCATTTTACAAGTAATACACACCAAGTTACACTTTGCATGTTTGCTTGTAGCTTATATTTTTAATTTCAAACCTTCATATATAACCCTGAACGTCACGTCTTTCCTATTCTCTGATGTTCTCCTTTAGACATTTACTGTGCTTAAAATATCTTTTTATTTACTGTCTAGCAGACAACTTTCATGTGTCATTGAACCGGAAACACTTAGTTTTTCATTTGAGGCCATCAGTATTTTCTTCTTTCCACATCTGCATTCTACCCTTTACTGCAGCGAACATGCTGTTTTCATTTCTATATTGAAGAAATTGGTCATTTCCTCTCATCTCATTTGGTGGCTGAGCTTTGGGTACTGTTGTGAAGGATACTGTCTTTTCTCCCTGTCTCTAAATTGACTGCACGGCTGAATCTGAATAGTTTCCCCACCCCTATGGCTTCTCCCCACCCCTACATTTAGCCCTCTGAGCAAAGACATATAGAAAAAAATGGTGTCTTTAAATTTGGATGTTACTACTTCTTGATGACATCATCAATAGGTCATTTATGTTTGTGCGCAGCTGCCAGCGCTCAGAAAATACATATCAGTTTTATAACTTTAAAACGCAGAAACAAAAACTCTTTACTTACATTTAAATGTAAACTTCTGTGCTTCAGAGCATACCCAAGTAAAGAAGTACGTTTTTACTCCGCGCCACAAGCGCGGTTTTACTAATAAAACTGCCTTTCTTTAAAGTGGTTTTCAACAAACTACAGTGTGTTATTTTGTGTTTGAGATTATCTACTGGTTTATCAAAAATGAAATGTAATTGATGCGTTGCTGCCCATGCTTTTAGCTAGTTTGACCTTTAGAAAAAAGTCTTCTCCAAAGTAGATTACTTTTTTGTAATTGTTCTTGTAAAAATATTATTTTCATCTAAGAATCACTCTTTTTTTAAAAAAAAATGAAATTAGGACCTGTAACAGATTGGCGGTCTGTCCAGAGTGTACCCCACCTTTGCCCAACAGTTGCTGTGTTGGCTCCAGCAACCCTGTCACCCTGACACTGGGTTCCACCTTAGTTGAGTTTACAGTAATTATTTTGATGAAAAAAAAAGTCTTTACCAAAAAAAAAAAGGCTTCTGAACAGACATTTAAAAACAAATTGATAATGACTGAGATTGTGTAAAGCTATAAATCAAATCCCATTTGTGAGCTTTTAGTTTGAAAATCCGGGTGTAATACCTCTCCCTCGTTAGCATGCCTTAATCCAGAGCATTTTTTACCCAGTTGGTAAGCATGTCTCTCCTGCTTAGGCTGCGTAGAAGTACATTTGTAATTCCATTTTCACCATGAGTCTCTTGAATCTTTGGCTTGTGTGAGGAAACCCCTGCAGAGGTGCACATGCATTTGTATCAGTTTAGTTCGACACAATGACACCACAGCCTTCATGCTTCTTTGATGTTGACTTTCATTGCATTCAACGTGAGAAATGTCAAAAGACCCAATTCCATTTGTGTTTGGGTGCAAGACAGCATGAATGCAGATTGGTTGTGTGTGCAAAGACCATGATAAGTGCCTTAGCTGACAATTGACATTCTGGCTTGGAAGTTGTCTTTTACTAGAATATCAACAAAGACCATAAATACTTGAGGAAGCAAGGGAAAGACTTCAGACAAAATGCTTCCATTTAGAGAGTAAAGTAACCCTAAACGCATAACTGTTCATCATCCTTTGTTTTCACCAGATTTGTATTCCTGTAAAGTTCATTATAAATTTATTTATTTTACAGATTTTTATGGTCAAGTAGTTTTTAGGAAGCTTCTTAAAGGGGCAGTTTTAAGTCTGGGGATGATATGGCCACGTCTTATATTGTGTTCACACCAGTCATGTAACACACGCTCAAGAACACAGGTTTAGCATATAGTGTTCAAACTGGACTATTGCAGCCCGATACAAGCGCATGTCCGCCACTTACAGTTGGAAGAGACTTGGTGTGAAATGTCCAAGTGGTGCGTATCTCTCTCCAGGCTTTTTCTTTTACAGCTCTCATCACCAAAGACTTGGGTGTCATGTAATTCAGGACAGGGACAAACCACAATCATTATCTTCCGTGAATTGAAAGGGACATCCATGTGTCAAGTCCCTCATCGGTCAACGTTCCACCTGGTTTGACTTTTAACGTGCGTTCAGTTGACCTCCATTTTGTACCAGAGTTCGAAAACGGCTATAGAAACTTGCGTGAAGTGTTGAGTTATACTGTAGCTTTTTAAAACTACTCTGAAATGGACAATTTGTGGTTTTTCTGTTCACACATTTACACATTCACACATTTGCTATCTAGATACTGATGAAGGCCAATGACCAGACCACACAAAACCTTCATATATTACTGAAGACTATCAGAGAAGTGCAATTTATCTGAAAGGAAACAGCCTTGCTGTTTAGATGCACATTTAATACAAAAACGTGCATCTCAATGTATTGCTCAAACTTATGTAAGTAATCTGCAAATTCACACAATTCTTTTTCTTTTCTATTCATACAAGCATTTTCTTTACTCATACATGACTTGGTCTTGAAGGGCAGAAATCTAAGAAAGATACTCCAATATTCCTCTCCCCAGCCTTGTCCTTCAGCTCCTCCAGGGAAATTCCCTGGGGCATTCACAGGCCATCCATTTCATTTACATTTACAAATAGACTATTTGGTGAGATTCTCTCTAAAATCGAATTATAAATCAACAAATCTTTTAATACTTTAATTTATAATGTTGCATGACATGATTTCCTTTCTAACAATCATTTCCTTTTTCAGTATTTGCATCACGTTTGAATTGATCAGGTCATATAACAGCTGTGAACATCAAAGGCACAACACAGATTGACAATCCAGATTTATGATGTCAAGTTAGGCACGAGAGACGATAAGATTCACAATGAACACCAACAGAATTTAGAGTGATGTGCTTCCTTTGTCTGATAAGTCCCTATGCAGCTGAGGTTTTTTTTCCAAATATTTTCACTGTGTTAAGGCAACCCTGGGAATGTTTTTTTTAAAGAAAATGTATCTCCTAAGAGTTTGACAAAGGTTAAAACTGAATTCATTCATTTCCTAGGGGGGGGGGGGGGGGGGGGGGGGGAGAAAGTAAAAAGTATAACCAGCATTTGGACCAACACGTGTTATCATAATCGGAATCATTGGAGAACATATCTACAACTGCTAAAACAGTTTTTTTTTCTAGAAATTACAATACAATTTGAAAACAATTGAAGAGCTTCTTTGTAATTTTGACCTATTTTTGCTCTACACATCTCTAAAACAATTGCTTTAAAAAAAAGTGTCCCGCTGGAAGAAGCCATCAGAAGATGGTACAATGTGGTCAGAAAGGGATGGACATGGTCAGCAACCATACTCAAGTTAGGCTGTGGTGTTTGTAGCAATGCTCAACTGGTACAAAGGGGCCCACCGTTGATACGAGGATGGATGGATGGATCCATGCTTTCATGTTATTGATGCCAAAGTCTGACCCCTACCATCTGAATGTCACAACAGAAAAGACTCATCAGACTGTACAACGTGTTTCCAACCTTCTATTGTCCACTTTTGGTGATCCTGTGTGAAGTGTAGCCTCAGTTTCCTGTTCTTAGCTGACAGGAGTGGCACCGGTGTGTTCTTCTTCTGCTGTAGTCTATCTGCAAAATTGGACATGTGCGTTTAGAAATGCTCTTCTGCAGACCTTGGTTAAAAGCAGTAATTATTTGAGTTACTGTTGCCTTTGTATCAGCTGGAACCAGTTGTGTCATTCTGCTCTGACCTCTGGCGTCAACAAGGCTTTTCTTCCCACAGAACTGCTGCTCTCTGGGTGAAAATCCCTTTAGATTAGCAGTTTCTGAAATGCTCCTTTCTTCCTTATTCTGATGCTTGAGTTGGACTTCAGCGGGTGGTCTTGATCATGTCTACATGCCTAAATGCATTGAGTTGCTGCCATTTGATTGGCTGATTAGAAACTTGTGTTAATGAGCTACTGGACACATGTTCTTCCTAAAGTGGTCAGTGTGTGTATAATACCAATTTTACTTGATTTGGAAAGCCTTAAACATAATCAAAACCAAACCATCTGTTATATATTATGTTTACATCCATAGAAAATAATGAAGAGCTGCATGATACTGTGTCATCATAGACTGTATCAAAACACTCTCATAATTATTTATGGAGCCCTGCACACATACTGTGAATTAATGAACCATCCCCAGCAGACATGTGTGAACCTGCAATCACTGTCCTATTTCTCCACCAACATTCACTTGTTTTTTTACGTTTTAAACAACCTGCCCCGCGGATCTTAGTCTTCTGTCTGGTAAATATGCTGTAGTGTTGCTAATTTAATGACTAATTATCATCTTTTTCCAGACTTTTCTGCTCTTGATGTAATCTTTTTACATCAAGTGTTGACCAGGGATGCATCTTATCCTTTTTTCCCAGAAATATTGGAGACTTCAGAACATTGTTCTCACTGCTTCCCACCCCCTTTCACTCACACCATTCATGTGACAGGGATAAGACATTGAATTGAGGATACATCAACATATTATTTGGGATAGGGTCATATTTTGTTGCACATACATTGCACCACCATTAAGCTCTGGTGATGTGGTTGAAAGAAATGTTGATTTCATTTGACCCCCATCTCTGCTATAGTAGAGTCTTCTCTTTTCTGCTTTTCTTTTTCCTTCCCATTACCTGCCAGTCAAAGTAATGTGCTGTGGGGATTTAGACCCATTTCTTCTCTTCTTGCTTTGATTCGCACCAGCAAGTTGTTGTGAGTTTGCTCCATAGACACCTTACACTTCTTTAGAGAGCTAATTTCATGCTTTTTGGCCTTGAATAACTGCGATCTTGATCCTTGTTTTCTTTTTTCTTAAAAGTGGTTATTATTTATGATTTAAATGAAGCTATATGACTCAATTTCCCCTCTGTTTCATCAAATACTTGATGACTTTACTGTCATGAATTGCTACATTCTTGTCACAGTCTTGCAGGAAAAGAGAAAATGAAGCGTACCTCTAAAAGACATAGCTGTTTACCCACTGAAGTGAACTGGAACATCTATAAATGAATACCATTGGTTCCTTTTCTGTGCTAAAATGGTTGTTTTTAAATGGTGTGCATGTGTATCAAATGTTGCCTTCATCCATTGGTATAGCTGTAAACTTGCAATAATTATTGGCTGATATGCACCAAAGCTTCAAGTTTTTTCCTGTTTGTCTGCCCCACTTTTTCCTTGCAGCTAGTTGGTGGCGAGTTTGATCTGGAGACAAACTTCATCATCCAGGATGCAGAAAGCATCAGCTGCATGGAGGAGCTGTTGGAGTACTGCAACACCAACTGCCAAGCAGAAATCTGGAGCATGTTCATCGCCATGCTTCGAAAAAGCGTTCGAAACCTGCAAACAAGCACCGAAGTGGGTCTGATCAAACAGGTGCTGCTCAAAATGAATTTGGTGGATGACATGATTGCAGGTATGATGACAAGTGGCTCATTGTTTATTTTCCCACTGATTGCATTATAAGGAGGCATTTGAAAGAAAAAGTCTACTGTTATGCTGCAGCACTGTTTCATTTAAAATAAAACAGTTTGCTTCACTGATGGCTGTATGGTATCCATTTAATTGCTATGCTATCCATGTAATTGCAGCTAAATAGCTTTATATTGGTTACAATCGAGGTTTACCAGCAGTGAACTGTGACTTAAAGTGAATGTATTTTGAAGGTAATGAGCACTCTTAGAAATTCCCATGAGGATTTGCAATGTGGATGAATCAGGATATCTGTGAAATGCAGCTAATGCCTAGCGCAGTTTGTTCTCTCTCCTCGTTTTCTTGCTTTTGTGTGTTCATAGCATGTGTGCTTTGCTCTCCTAGACTTGCTGGTGGAAATGTTGGGTGTGTTGGCCAGCTACAGCATCACAGTCAAAGAATTAAAGTTGCTCTTCAGCATGCTGCGAGGAGAAGGAGGCTTCTGGGTAAGTTAAAGTTAAGATTTGTCACTGGCACTCCAATTGCTGTTACAAAACAGCTTGAGACTATTTAAATAATGAGCACACAAACATATGAATGCAAAGTGTAACTAATGACGATTTTCAAAGCAAGAATGGGCTGTTTTGATTTATATTCATGATTTTCCATCTTTGCCATCCGTGCAGCCCAGGCATGCTGTTAAGATGCTGTCCGTGTTGAATCAAATGCCCCAGAGACATGGTCCAGACACCTTCTTCAGCTTTCCTGGTCGTAGTGCAGCTGTAAGTCATTCCAACTCAATCAACAAGCCGGAGTTGTGTGTTTTGTTTAGATATGTTAGCACAACAATCAACATAATACATTTATTTGAAAGCAAAAAGATTTTTTTTGAAGAAGCCTGATGATATAGCCAGTGATATAGAACATTTAGGGAATGTGACCAGAATGTATTTTCTAGCTGTGCATCAATACCCAGCAGCCAATCAGGATAGAGTATTTACTCGGACCACTCAAAGTGCAGAAACACAAGGTTATTTTCTTATGGCTGTATATCAGCATCTTTGTTTTCTTGCAGTAATCCTGCAGACATTAAAGTTAATTTACAGTTCTGCTTTTTTTACTGTTGATGTTTTTGTGCACAGAAATTATATTTCTGGGATATCTGAGTTAACACTTTACAAATGTAAACATTTTAGACGATTTTTTTTGTGCAAAAGTCGCATATTGTTGGATCATCCATCCATCCATCCATCCATCCATCCATCCATCCATCCATCCATCCATCCATCCATCCATCCATCCATCCATCCATCCATCCACTTATTATGATATGTTTTAATTACTATTATGATGCGTTTTAATTACTATTATGATATATTTTAATTACTATTATGATGCGTTTTAATTACTATTATGATGCGTTTTTAATTACTATTATGATGCGTTTTAATTACTATTATGATGCGTTTTAATTACTATTATGATATGTTTTAATTACTATTATGATGCGTTTAATTACTTATGATATATTTTAATTACAATTATGATGCGTTTTAATTACTATTATGATGCGTTTTAATTACTATTATGATATGTTTTAATTACTATTATGATGCGTTTTAATTACTATTATGATATATTTTAATTACTATTATGATGCGTTTTAATTACTATTATGATGCGTTTTAATTACTATTATGATGCGTTTTAATTACTATTATGATATGTTTTAATTACTATTATGATGTGTTTTAATTACTATTATGATGTGTTTTAATTACTATTATGATGCGTTTTAATTACTATTATGATATGTTTTAATTACTATTATATGTTTTAATTACTATTATGATATGTTTTAATTACTATTATGATGCGTTTTAATTACTATTATGATATGTTTTAATTACTATTATGATATATTTTAATTACTATTATGATATGTTTAATTACTATATGATGCGTTTTAATTACTATTATGATATGGTTTTAATTACTATTATGATGCGTTTTAATTACTATTATGATATGTTTTAAATTACTATTATGATGCGTTTTAATTACTATTATGATATATTTTAATTACTATTATGATGCGTTTTAATTACTATTATGATATGTTTTAATTACTATTATGATGTGTTTGTAATTACAATTATGATGTGGTTTTTAATTACTATTATGATATGTTTTAATTACTATTATGATGCGTTTTAATTACTATTATGATGCGTTTTAATTACTATTATGATGCGTTTTAATTACTATTATGATGCGTTTTAATTACTATTATGATATGTTTTAATTACTATTATGATGCGTTTTAATTACTATTATGATATATTTTAATTACTATTATGATGCGTTTTAATTACTATTATGATATATTTTAATTACTATTATGATGCGTTTTAATTACTATTATGATGCGTTTTAATTACTATTATGATATGTTTTAATTACTATTATGATGGTGTTTAATTACAATTATGATGTGTTTTTAATTACTATTATGATATGTTTTAATTACTATTTATGATGCGTTTTAATTACTATTATGATATGTTTTAATTACTATTATGATGCGTTTTTTAATTTACTATTATGATATATTTTAATTACTATTATGATATGTTTTTAATTACTATTATGATTCGTTTAATTACTATTATGATATGTTTTAATTACTCTTATGATATATTTTAATTACTATTATGATATGTTTTAATACTATTATGATGCGTTTTAATTACTATTATGATATGTTTTAATTACTATTATGTATGCGTTTTAATTACTATTATGATATATTTTAATTACTATTATGATATGTTTAATTACTATTATGATGAGTTTTAATTACTATTATGATATGTTTTTAATTACTATTATGATATATTTTAATTACTATTATGATATGTTTTAATTACTATTATGATGCGTTTTAATTACTATTATGATATGTTTTAATTACTATATGATGCGTTTTAATTACTATTATGATATGTTTTAATTACTATTATAATATGTTTTAATTACTATTATGATGTGTTTTTAATTACTATTATGATATGTTTTTAATTACTATTATAATATATTTTATTTACTATTATGATATGTTTTAATTACTATTATGATGTGTTTTAATTACAATTATGATGTGTTTTAATTACTATTATGATATGTTTTAATTACTATTATGATGCGTTTTAATTACTATTATGATGCGTTTTAATTACTATTATGATGCGTTTTAATTACTATTATGATGCGTTTTAATTACTATTATGATGCGTTTTAATTACTATTATGATGCGTTTTAATTACTATTATGATATGTTTTAATTACTATTATGATGCGTTTTAATTACTATTATGATATATTTTAATTACTATTATGATGCGTTTTAATTACTATTATGATATATTTAATACTATTATGATGCGTTTTAATACTATTATGATGCGTTTTAATTACTATTATGATGCGTTTTAATTACTATTATGATGCGTTTTAATTACTATTATGATGCGTTTTAATACTATTATGATGCGTTTTAATTACTATTATGATATGTTTTAATTACTATTATGATGCGTTTTAATTACTATTATGATATATTTTAATTACTATTATGATATGTTTTAATTACTATTATGATGCGTTTTAATTACTATTATGATATGTTTTAATTACTATTATGATATATTTTAATTACTATTATGATATGTTTTAATTACTATTATGATGCGTTTTAATTACTATTATGATATGTTTTAATTACTATTATGATGCGTTTTAATTACTATTATGATATGTTTTAATTACTATTATGATGCGTTTTAATTACTATTATGATATGTTTTAATTACTATTATGATATATTTTAATACTATTATGATATGTTTTAATTACTATTATGATGCGTTTTAATTACTATTATGATATGGTTTAATTACTATTATGATGTGTTTTAATTACTATTATGATATGTTTTAATTACTATTATAATATGTTTTTATTACTATTATATGTTTTATCTACTATTATGTTATGTTTTATCTACTATTATGATATGTTTTAATTACTATTATGTTATGTTTTTATTACTATTATGATATGTTTTATCTACTATTATGATGTGTTTTAATAACTATTATGTTATGTTTTAATTACTATTATGATGTGTTTTAATTACTATTATGTTATGTTTTAATTACTATTATAATATGTTTTAATTACTATTATATATTTGTAACAGTATTTTCACAGGGGGGTGCCTAAATTCATTCTTGTCCTGCTGCTTTCCAAACAACCAAGCCAGTGCAGCAGCAGAGCACAGTTTTCTCTAAATCAAGCAGGACTACGGCCCTCAAGACTAAGATTTGGACACCATTGCCTTAGACAAATCATTAAGCCTTTCTTGATTGAACAAAAACCAATGTTCTGAAGTTAAATAAGACGTCCAGTGTCTAGTTAGCAGTGCATTTGCTGTTAATTCATGCATTCATTTCTCATGCTGTGTATTTGTGTTTTTTAGGGAATTGCTTTACCTCCTATTGCTAAGTGGCCTTATCAGAATGGGTTTACATTTAACACCTGGTTCAGAATGGATCCACTGAATAATATCAATGTTGACAAAGACAAGCCATATCTGTATTGGTGAGTCTACACCGACGCATAATTCACAAGACTTTTATTTCACAGTATTATTAGAACAACTCTTCCGTGTTTTGTACTAGAGAGGCTGGAAGAACTTGCCTGTCAATATCGGCCTGCTGTTAGATACACTCTGACCTGCAATCATTTTCTCATAAGCAAATTACAGCTGTTACTTGTTTTTCAAGGTTAAACTCGTTCTAGCGATGCTATTATTCACACGCTGGCAACATTTTTATGAAATATGGATTGTGAAAGGACTTGATTTTTCCAGACAATACCCATGAATTATAATGCAGAGAGCAAGGAATTAGGTGAGATTACGGAGATTAAAACTCACGGAAGCATGAATTACAGCGGCGGGAACACTGATTGCTGCAGTAAGAGACACTATGGCGGTGTTAATTTAGATTTGAATTGGTACTACAAAAGGCTCACATACCAGTTCCTGCAGGAGCTCATGGGTAATTATTGCAACAAAAAAAAATTAATAACCTAAAAGTGCAGTGATGCCTGGCTTCTGCTTTTTCTTTATGGAGAGCAACCAGTGGAGTAAATAACTGACACAATGCAAAATAGAATAAAGCTGTGGAAATGAATTAAAAAAAAGATTGTGAGAATTTGGAGCTTGTGAAAAGGTGGGATTCCTAATTTAAATGTATCTTTTATAGCCTGCTGGCTTTCTTCACTGTATCTGGATCCAGCGTCTGCAATGAAATGGTTTTAGAAAGACAAGTTTTTATTGGTTCTACTGAGTTCATGATAAAAAACACACACATTTGTAAAGAACCAGTTTTGACATCTCAGACTGTAGTAATTTCTTTATTTAAAGACCTGCTCTTATGAAGATGCAGTTTTTGGTGTTTCTAACATGTTCTTGTGGCATTTTTCATATGAAGGAGGGCATGTATTAAAAAAAAAAAACGCTAAATATCTGTGAAGAAAAAGCTACAATCAGCGTGCCACAAGGTCTCTGCTCCGCTCCATTCTGATGCTTCCACTTGCAGACAACTAGATCCATCTTAGTTTTTCTCGTCCGAGCTAATATTTGACTCAACACTGTTCAGCTGTATGGCTTCAATTGACTTGCCATTTTTGTTGGGTAATGTTAGGTTTGGAGTGTGCGAGCCTGTAAGGTAGCGGGAAAAAATAATTAATTTAAACATATGGGTGATGGGAAGTGGGGGTGGGCTTACTCCACGTGAAAGAACTACTGCTGCTCTATAGAAACTATGTCCTGTTAAATGACAGTTTTTTTTTTAATTTAGGCTAAAACATCATATTTATAGTTAATATCTCTTTTACAATAGATCAAAAGATGATCGAAGTGGGACTTTAAATGATTCTTGTTGCTCCAGGGAAAAAACAACCTTGGAGTTTTCTTAAAATATGTTGAACAAAATATTTTAAATTCTGCTTGGTTTGAAAGTAATCTGTTTAAGTATAACATGTTATACTCTTTTACACATGTTTACAGCTTTCGTACCAGCAAGGGCATTGGCTACTCTGCACATTTTGTTGGGAATTGTTTGATTGTGACATCGCTAAAGTCTAAAGGAAAAGGTTTCCAGCATTGTGTGAAATATGACTTTCAGCCCAGGAAGGTAAGAATGGATTTTGGTCAAATTTAGTCTCCGTGGTATGATTGACATTTTTTAAATTAAAGAGTAACAACCGTCTCCAGCTACCAACTGTGCTTTTTCTGGTACCATTTGGTACATTTAATTTGTCTTCACACAATTCCAGCTGAAGAATTTAAACCTGGAAAGTAGCCCTGCAGGTGTAAATGTAGATGAGAAAACTAAGATGAGTTTAGCTTTGTGCACCCAAGTAAATGAACTAACATGTCAAACAATTACAGGCTTCACACAAAACCCTGGAACATGTGTTTGTCTCACTGAAGAAGCCACAGTGCAAGTGTTATCTTGTAGGAGCGCTTTAAAGATAAAGTGCTCTAAATTAACTTCTTGATTTGCTGTGAATTTAGACATCTGTAGATAAGTTTGTTTCTAATTACCTGCAGACAACTGACACTCTTTCTCTAAATGTAGTCTTCTTTTTACTGTTCTACCTTTTTCTGTTGACTTCTGTAATTATGCTGCTCAGAAAATCGTTCTTGCTTAAATATATTCATTTTATTTGCATATAACTATAGACAAAATCCTTGTAACACGGATTTACACAGATTTACTCTTTCAGCTTCAGTACTTGGTCATATATCTCAGAAAATGCTATGGCCAATAAGAAAAAAATTAATGCAGTATATATATATATATATATATATATATATATATATATAACTTTTTACCCCTATATATATATATATATATAGGGGTAAAATGTTTTAGAAAACAAACAACATATTCTTCTCTGAAATTCTAAGTTCCCCCTTAGGACTTTAAATGTCTGGTTTACATAAAGTGCCATTGTCCAGCAAACAGATGTTATAACTGAACATATTACTTCAATTAGTAAAATATTATTTTCATTCCATTTTAGTTCAAGTATTTTAGTTTAATACCATCTGTGGACTTGATTAAAAATATTGACTTTTGCAACAAGAGGAGTGATGTTTCCTCAGCCTATGCCAATGAAACGAGCCACCAGCCAAGGGCAGACTCAAAGATTGAATTGAATCCAGTGTCAGCTTCACTTCTTGTTTTTCTCATGCCTCCTGATTTTTGTTTTTCTACCTTTATTCTACTTTGTTTTTGAGTTTTATTGATTTCAAGTTAAAAGACAAGTTTTTTTTCTGCAGCATCAACCCACACAAGGCTACCTTTATTGAATGTTTTGTTGGACCATTAAACAGTGGCTTCAGCTTAACAAATTATAAAAAAAAAAGAAGTTCTCACTTTTTTAAACAAGAAATTTGGCTTTTACTTTTACAACAGATCAGTGTTTGTCTCTCACAATTCAAATCTGATAGTGTCATTGTATTTGTAAATGAAATATGCATTTTCTTTACATTTTTATTCTAACTAATTGTATTTGAATATCACCGCTTAACACTGCCTTTTTTCAAATGTACTTTAGATATTATCCACTACATCTGACACCTCTCAGGACTGATTTATCTTAATAACAATAATTTTTGTGTCTGTCACTTTGCACTACTTTAAAATGTAGCTGCTACTCCCTGTGTGCTGATATACATAAAAGGGGTTCTGAACCTCACTGCTTTGAAATATCCATTAAGGCTTAATTAATTAAAGAAAACATAATGCGCTGGGATGTTTTGCTTTTCACATGTTCTGTGCACTGGGCTCCTCTATATTTTTCTGATGAAATAAAGCAACACAATTATTAGGCCACTCACAAACTAGACCTTTGAGTTTAACTCCCTTTTTGCCCTCAGTGGTACATGATCAGCATCGTTCACATCTACAGCCGCTGGAGGAACAGTGAAATCAGATGCTATGTAAACGGACAGCTGGTTTCCTACGGAGACATGGCATGGCATGTTAACACAAATGATGTAAGTATCATACCCTTTCAGGTACAATACTGACTGGGATTCTTGCACTTATGCCATACAACATTAAGAAACTATTCAAAATTTCAAAATAAAATGCCTTCACTATTATTGAAATAACAAAAAAATATTTTAAAAAGATTCCACCTTGGGTTTAGAGATGTAGTTAAAGATCAACTCCGATGAAAATTGTGTTTTTGATGTTTTAAACATGTTCTTGGGGCAGTTTTCTGATGGAGGACATATACAAATTAAGTTCAAAATGGCCTTTCTGAGTATTTGACTGAATCCAAACTGTTTACCTACCTCTACAGCTTCTCCCTTTATCTGCATTAATTCTTTCAATCAGAGAGATATGGAAAAAAAATAGTTGTCTTCAAATTTGGCCTGTTACTACAGCTCAATGACGTCATCAATAGCCACCGCTCATCTACGTTAGCACGTAGCTACCAGCGTTTGGAAACCACAGAACATCGGTTTTATAACTTTTAAAAGTCATGCAAAAACAAGAAGTCACCACTTACATTTAAAAGTAAACTTTTGTGCTGGTGATGGTCAGCCCTAGGTCACTATGACTCTTCATTTAAAAAAAGCACTCTCGGACACCACTGCAGCTTAAAATACCCCTACAATAGTAGGGGGTAGGAGTAGCCAGAGGGGTATGGAAGCAATTCGGATTCTGCCTTATTTTATTCTGATTGCTGTGAATCAGGAGCAAATTAAAAACATTTTGTTTGAAAAAGTTACAACCTATAAGATCCCATCTCTGCTTCATTCCGATGCATTCACTTGTAGACGACTATTTCCATGTACGTCTTCCTTTACTTCATCCAAGTTGGCAGCTGGCTCCAAACTATATGGACGGATAGCTCAGATTTTGCTCATCTTTTCTTTTTTTCACCAATTATGTCAAGTTAGGGACATGAGGGGTTGAAAGCTAGCGGGAGGAAGTGTAAACAGATGATGGGAAGTAGGGGCAGAGTTGCATCCAAAACTCAGACAAATTCTAATGAACTACTGCCGCTCTGCAGAAATGATGTCTAAAAATGGTGTAATCATAATTAAAAGACCACTGGGAATGCTTTTACAATAAATCAAAAGATAATCAGTGTGGATCTTTAATTAAAATGTAAACAGTTCTCACAGTCGTGCTGCCTTTTACAAGAAACAGATTTAGCTGCATGTTGGATTGTTGTTAGACAATAACTGCATCACTTGATGATGCTGGAAATGTGCTGTCCTCATGTAGCTTTCTTTAGAGCACAATGGTCATTTATTTGTATTAAATATATATGCACATTTCAATCATGCCTTTCTTATCAGAATCTTGGTGTCAAACACTTCATGAGTCATTCTACATTGCTGCAAACTAAACATAGTTACCATCAAATGACAAAACTAAATCTTAATAAGATTTTTGGTTGTTGTAGCATAGATTTCCACTTTAGGTAAGTGTCTTTTTTGGTGTATTCTTTCTAATATGATCATTTGGCTTTGAACACATCAACTGTATTTTTTTTCTCCAGAATGTATTTTAAAGAATCATGTTGCAGAGAAAAATGTGCTTTATTTTTTTTGCGAATTGCAGAAGAACTGTTTTCTTCCCAAGTGCCAAAGCTCCAAAATGTGTCTCTGTGCCCTTTCTGCAGAGTTATGATAAGTGCTTCCTTGGGTCTTCGGAGACGGCGGATGCTAACAGAGTTTTCTGTGGGCAGTTAGGAGCTGTCTACGTGTTCAGCGAAGCCCTCAATCCTGCACAGATATTTGCAATTCATCAGCTCGGACCAAGCTATAAGGTTTGTACTCAAGGGTGACTAAATTAGATTACGTGTAAGCAGTCTGCATCGCCTATTCATCTGTGAAATCAATGAGCAGCGCTCCTCTGCTGTAGTTCCTCAGCCTGGTGTCTTTGTCCTGGTTTTCCTCTCAGAAAAATGGCCTCGTAAATTACCAGCTCTCTGTGAATAATGGAATAGTACACAGAAGAATATAGCTGGAAGACTGAGGAGATAAAGTCCCGGGCCAACCTATATCAGCTGCAGCAGGTGCAGGATTCTTAAGCTTCCTAACAAAACAAACCAAATCACGAATGCAGATCTGAAAACTATAATTACTTGCTTGAAAGGGATTTGATACTATGCATATTTTAATCCAAAAAATAATAGTTTTGAACCATATTTTACGCAATAAAGAGGGACTATATAGTGTACCATCAAGGAAAGGTCTCTTTTTGTACTTATGACTATATATATATATATATATATAGATATATATATATATATATTCAGCACAGTTACAGTACATGAGTGCTCTTTTTAATGGAGAACTGTTTAAGAGCAGTCAACAGCTACAGTCACTTTACTCTACATTTAAAGCTATACAGTGATTAATAGTTTACTATTTCAATGCAGGATTGGTCATCAATGTTTCATATTTAACATGTGAAACTGTGTGCACACAGTCTTTTTAAATAGAAACTCTTACTTAAGCAGTTAGTTTAAATGCAGAGATTATTGCTGCCATTTTTCCTGCTCGTTGTGATGTATGGTTCTGTATCTGACATATCTATTAGCAGAATCTTGTCCCCCAGGCTCTTTTCCAAAAGGCAGGATCAGGACTGTGCGCTGATTATAAATGAACTTCTGGTTATTCCATTTAAAGCATCAACTTAGAATTTTTACTTTATATTCCCAGAGTTATGACTGATTTGAAACATTTGGAGCTATTCAGAAATTGCTTGAATTGGTGGTAGAAAGACTTAGACAAACTTAGGAAGGAAGCATATTTTTCTAATATTTCATGTCATTTGTCACTGCTGTTTTACAAAGCGACACAACTGGTTTATCAGAAATCTTTGGATGAAAGGGAAAAATGCTAAAAAAAAAAGTAGAAAAGCACTAAAATATCAAACGATGTACCGGGTTGAAAGCTATAATTAATAGGAGCTTTAAAAATACATTATTTACAGGCTTGTTCTTGATAATTACCTATTTCTTGCCAGCTCTGCTGTCCATCAAAGAAGCATCCACTGACAGATTTACTGCACATAATGTCTTAGTCATATATTTGGCTAGTTAAAGCAATTAAGAAATGGCTTTATGTTTTTTCATGTGATGCTCATAGTTATTTCTGTCTATGCCTTCTATCACCAGTGCCATTTGTGTGCTACATGTGGCAGATTAGCCTATTGAAATTGTGCCAACCTCGCTCTGCAGTCAGCACTGCAGAGTGCAAGGGAGAAGTCTTGGGGAGGTTTATAGCTATTTTTTTTACTATTTTATTCCATCTCTGCTAAGCATGGCAACATGCAGAGATGAAGAATGAGCCTAAAGAGTACATGAACATCTAGACACACCAGGAAAGATTCTTATTAACATCAATTGCAGTAAATGAAATGATTCAAAATCAGTTTTTAAATCTGGTTTTGTACAATGATTCCGTAAGTTACTCAAAATACCACAGGTACTTTTTATGGAAGAGCCTCAGCTGTACAAGCTTTAAACATTTTTAATTCTTTTTTCCAGAGTTAAAATGAGTGCAGATTTAAATATTGAGCCATTACAAAGAAACATCCAGAAGTAAGGATGACATTATTCATAGTGCTTTATACATAGGAAGCCATCAAATGAATGCGCCAAATGCTGTTTAGGGCAACTGGGCTTTAAATATGGATCTAGAAGTTCTGAAGAACAGAAGCCTGTGAAAGCAGGCCTGGATGACGATGCAGACAATAATAACAACGATGATGATCACATTAGCGTCAAATAATGGTCTGACCCATCAGTGGAACTTCGGCATCAGGACATTCACTAGAAAATTTAAAAGGCTGGAGGGAAAGCATCACCATTGTTTCATTTTTTATGTTCTGTTTAAATTCATCCCACTATTTAGCAAGAATACTAAACAGCTACCACTATCTAAACTGCCAGTTAAACAGCTCTACCAAGCAATATTAAAATATTCATTTATAGGTGTCATACTTTGGAAGTTACTAAATAATGCAACTTCTCATTCAGACTCTAAAGCTGCAATCACAACGCCCTCTGTAACGCGGGTACGAGCAACCACTTTTAATGAAGTCTATGTAAGCGCACATATAACCACATGCATGACAGTCGTACGTTTCATTTTCATTAAGGTGGCCATATGAGCCTCAAGGGAACAGCAAGACACACTTGTGCTCCCCTTAAGGGACAGTCTCCTCTCTACGACCCTCCAGAGGCTCAGACAACCCAAAAACCTGCAGCACGGCTCAACTGTGCATGTGAATAAAGTATTGAGAAAAGTTATGGGAAGATGCAATCAAGAGGCACGAGTCTGAAGAAAACAGGCGTTCCCCAGGAGAGGAGTCTGAACAGACTTAAGGTCTCCCCCACTGGATTGGTTTGTTAGCATTCCTTCCTTCACCACTCCTGCAAAGTAGAAGTGAAGGTGGTAAGAGAATGACCCCAACCCAAACCATAGTCGCTTAGCTGGTTGATGAGCAGCTATGCACTTATCAGAGTATATTTCTACTAACAGCACATCCAGTGCACATGTGAACTTCATTAAAACAAGGTAATACTGTATAATGTTGGGGGTTGTCCCAGTTTTTGGACTGTAAAGGATGGTTTTCACTGTGGTGCATCTCTGTTTCATGGCGTTGACACAGATAAATCGAACGTTCATTAATCAATTTAATGTTTACATCACCCCGTCGTGGCTTTACGCAGGAGCTCTGTTTGAATTCCATTGACGCTTCAGTTTCTAAGGAACAGCTGAAAAAATGGGAAACAGATCCGGGTTTAAAAATAAAAATGTGAGTTGTACACCACTAAATTGTAGGCAATTTTGTTCTATATCTAAAGTCCCACTCAAGTCATATTTTGACCTGTTTTAAACGTGTTCCCAGTTGTCTCTTAATTAAACAAAGTTTGTGCAGAAAGCCAGGAGTTCATTAAAAAATTGCCTCTGAGTTCTGGGCGGGACTGTTGGCACAGAAGTAAGCCTGCTCTGATATCCCACGATCCCTTTTTTCCTTGTAAGCAAATGAAACAATTACCTTTATAAGTGCTCTATCATCATTGTTAACCAACAGCTTGAGTTGGATATAGTATTTTTCTTTTTCAAAAAGCACATTTGCTCTCCTTTAGGGACAAGCCTACCCGATTTTAAAACATGAAAGCAGGCGCTTGAACTCTGTTTGTGTTGCATAAGCGTCTATCCACAACCAGCTTACTGTTTCTTCACTGTAACTTGGGCTCTCTGAGCCTCTCATCACCACACGCTGCTTTCCAGAGGAAAGCGAAAACATTTCCTCACTTTCATTAATAATTCAGAGCATCTAATTAGAGGAATCGATTTCAGTATTAAACATGTTTTATTTCAAAGTGCTTTGACAGATTAATTCAGCTCATCTGTCAGCAGGTAATTGATTGAGTGAATTAGGATTAGTCTGTTATTGATAAGCAATTTGTTATTTTAGCCATAATGAATGTGCGTTTGAACTATTGACAGACTGCAAACATTACAATGTCTTGAGACATGTTTCCAAAGCAGTAATGAATTTTCAAAAAAGTCTTCTCGGGAAAGGTCAATGCTGTTGTAGAACAAAAGCAAGTGCATTTAGTTTAGTTTTTAATAACAACTAACAATAAATGTTGGTTAAAAATGTTGTAAGACTTATTATTTAACCATATTTTCTTGTTGATTTACAGCTTTTCTCCCAATAAAATTACCACCCATTCAAAGCCTAATAGCTCAGTCGGCTGTAATTTAGCAGCTATGTTCATAACCCTTAATTTTGTAGTTCTGCTCAAGTGTGAATACTTTTTTTTAACAAAATCTTTGAGGGGAGAACAAAAGTCAATAAGCCATTAAATTCCCACTAATTATTGCTAATAAGTAATTATGGCTCTCAAATGTTTTTCATTTCTATGTGTCTTCATGAGAATTCAGCAGTGTCTGATTTTAAATCGCTCCACATGAATCTTGCAGATAAATCGTGGTTAAATTAAAGCAGGTAAACAATCACTCGTAGTATCAAAGCAACTTTGATCTCTCTTATCAGCCTCTGTTCCTTTTAATCACTGCGCTCTGCAGAAGAAGATGAAGATTGTCATTAGGAACGTTCCACTGGTGAAAAGAAGTGAAAGACTCCCAAAGACTCAAAGTAAAACAAAATGAAAGCAGCCGAGCAAAGAGCTGCACCCAATGTCTTTTTTATGAAATCCACATGAGCGGAACACAATCATGAGATGCCGTATGCATAAAGTGATATGCATATCCTTTTTTTTTTTATAAGTGTGAAAACAAAACAGCCCAGTTTCATGTCTCATTAGTTTTAAATGAAATTTCAGTTGCTTTCTGTCTTTCTCTCCTATTTTCTGTGCCACGTTTTTGATGAAATGAAGCACCACACTGCTGCTTAATTTTGCCATTTTCTTGCTTCGTTATTAACTGTGTCAAGAATGATCTGCATCACTAAAAGAAAGCAAATTGACTGGCTCTTTTTTGTTGATTGTAGCAAATGAAAAGGGCCACGATAATAAATCGAGAGGAATTTTTCCAAAAAAAACGCCATATTGCGGTACACTTGGTGTCGATCAGTTTTCGTTTTTTAATGGATACTTTCTCATCAAGTCTTAATTAAAAGATAACACCCAAGAGAAACTGATATGGTACTTGTGCAGGAAGTGTTATGCTCCACACGTTCGCATCTACCACCTGTCTTTTGACACTTACCAAATGTACAGCTCAACACCTTGACGGCCTGGCTGTGGAGCAACCACCGACAAACTTTAGTCGTTGACCACATCATGGGAAACGTGGATGATGTTGAGGGAGGAGCTTGTGTTTATATGTGTTGGAGAGCTCTATGGAGGCGCCGGCAAGCACGTTGCTGTGTCTGAGTTCACCAGAGTCTCTCCCGGTGCAGGGCAGCGTGCCAGGGCAGCGGTGCAGCAGCGTGCAGCAGCGTGCAGCAGCGTGCAGCTCTTCTGCAGCGGAGCTCCGCCTGATGGCCGTTCGAAACAGTTCTTCCATCTAACCCGGGAGGGGGAAATTAAAAATAAAAGTGGGGGATCTTTTTATTACTGTCTTGATGAAAATAAGAAAAACATCATAAGCCCATAGAGCTTGGGGAATCGCCCCTGCTACAACGACACCCGCGGTTGTTCTCCACGGTCCACCATAGCAAGGATAGCTTGCAGCTAGCGAGTTCCCCTGGCAGAGCCAAGCAGCAGAGTGTCTCGCTAGCTCTGCCTCGCCGTCATGACAACGATCGCTTTCTCTGCCGGACCTTGTGTGGCAGAGCTTGCTAGCATCACCAGCTCTTTCGCTTCACATGGGCTCTGTGACAGGCGGGCAACCTGTCCAGGGCGTATCCCGCCTTCACCCAAGAGCAACCGGACAGTCTCCAGCAACTCAGCGGCCCTAGTGGGTTAAGAAAATGGATGGAAGTTCAGGACATAAATCCTGGCATTGTGTGGGCATATTGAATTCATTTGTCTACTCCTTGATCTAGTTGATACTTGACGCCTCCGCCACGCCGGCCGTGTCCAGTGTGAATGTACCTTAAATTAGTCATTTGCAATCTTTTTATCTCTTTCTTTCATTTCTTGCTCTCTTTTTTTTTTCTTTCAGAGTACTTTTAAGTTCAAATCCGAGAGTGATATCCATCTCGCTGAGCATCACAAGCAGGTGTTGTATGACGGCAAACTGGCGGGCTACATTGCCTTCACCTATAATGCCAAGGCCACAGATGCCCAGCTTTGCCTGGAGTCCTCCCCTCGAGAAAATGCCTCCATCTTTGTGCACTCTCCACACGCCCTTATGCTGCAGGTCAACTTCCTCGCCCTCACTCTGTGCACTCTTCAACAAGCACTGATGCATTCATTCATTCATGCTGGCCAGATATTTTGAACACTCAGTCAGTAAAAATGTGTGCTGATGGGTTTTACATTTTCCTTACAGGATGTGAAAGCCATAGTGACTCACTCCATCCACAGTGCTATCCACTCCATTGGTGGCATCCAGGTGCTTTTTCCACTTTTTGCTCAGCTGGACTATCAGCAGCAGAGGGATGGCCAAGTGGAAACTACTGTCTGGTAAGAAGTGAATCATTTTTATTGCATTCTGGCACAGTGGAGCAAAAATAAAGATTGTGGTTTGAGTCTAAAAATGTCATAAAGGTTTCAAGTCTTTTGTAAAGTGCATTTCAGATTTTTTTCCATAAATGTTTTTGGATCTTGGCGAAAATATGCATACTTTGAAAGAGCACTAGTGGCAGAACTAGAACATTTGTGCGAGGGGGGCAGAAGACTTTGAAAGGGTGGCAAATGAGCACAGCAGAGTGGAAGGCTTTTCCAAATGAAATGATCAAAAATACATATTTAAAACAGTTTTATTATTGTTATGAATATTAAGATCAGTTCCTTTAGCTAAGGTTCTATTACTATAACTTAAAGAAGCTTGTATTGATATTGTATTGATTTATTGAATCTTTGTCAATAATGATACTAACATTGACTCTTTTCATTCTGGATCTGACTGTACGATCAGGAAAAATAAAAGTCGAGCTTCATGAACAAAACATTTACATCCATCACCTATTACTTTGCTTTGTCATCGCTTTTTATCACCTTTGAAAGTGTGTGACAATTCACTACAGAGCAGAGTGCATGTGAGAAATAGATAAAAATGTCTCAGAAGGGTAGATCTATTTCAGGGATCTGCAACCTTTAACAGTGTAAGACCCATTTGGTCTGTTTTTTTACTGATCAAAATCTAGGAAGATTCTTATTTTACCTGTTAGGAAAATTTGACACTGCTTTGCATTCATGACATTGGTTCCTTTTAATAATAAATATGAATTATATTTTCTTTTTGGCATAAATAAAAAAAAATAATGAAGAGAAACGTTCTTTTTCTCAAAATGTAAAGTTGTTTGACTTCTGACAGAAGCTTGTATGACTTCCTTTCATAATAATACACATCCTGTGCCAAACAGGATCATCCCAATGCAGCTGCTGTAGTTCTACGAAAGATTTTGAACACTGCAAGACAGAAACACAATTTTTCTTTTCCTACTTGGACTACTGTCACATATTTCCAAATACCACCACACAGTGACTCAAATGCAAGTTTTTCATCAAAATCGGCAGGTAGCCCCGCGGCTGCATTTGTATTTTGCATTTGTACATGACGATCGCAGAGGTTTCAAGAAAAAGTCACATTTTTACGGACACCAAATGTTTTTTGTTTGACATTGCTCAGTGCCCGGTCAGTGACCACTGTGGGTCCAAATGGGGAGACGTCATTAATGCTGCATAAAACTCATCATGGCGTTGATAGCACCACTGCGACTCAGAGACTTGCGTATTGATGTGTTGTGGTTGATGCTGAACAGAAGACAGAACATTGTGCTTTCTTGAGAAGCGTGTTGTCTAAAAATGGATGAATTTGTAAATTGATAAGATTATAACGTGTGCTTAAAAATCTGAGTTGCGAATGACCGGTGATTCAGAATGGTCCACTTTTTATGTACCGCAAGGCTACTGGGCATCTGTTGGCACTTGATATGGACAGCCACCGTCCAGAGACATGTACACATCGTACAATCAGAGCTGCTGTCGGCCGACAATGCGGTTGCAACCGCCATGTGGCGGCCACTTTTTTTTAATGATATCATTCCCGCCTGCCTAACTGACTGCCACTGCCTATGTTCATGACCACGCCAAAAATAAAAAAGAAAAAGTCGGGCAGCGGCAGATTCTGCTGGTGCCTCTCCATCGCGTGATGGCAGTTGTATTTGCGACCGTAGCATTACTGCTGTTATCCTGAACATACCTGGATAGCTATAACTATTGTTGTGCTGAGTAAGATATTTGTTCTGGTTCATGAGATAAACGGAGCAATAAGACTTTTTACTAGTTTTGCTTGGAATTTCAAATCTGTTTCTTGCAGAGTGAACAAGGCCTCTTTGTGTCAGCAGGGATGTAAAAACCTTTACATAGTTTTTCTTCTAGGTTCATTTCACCCATAAATGTATAGAGTTAGTCAATCCTAGTTAGATCAGTGCTCATATAGTAATCCTTACTTTTAAAAATGACTCTAATTTAATTTTTCTTCAGCCAGAGAGTCACAATGAAGGGGTGAGAGGGCCACGCGTGACTCCGGAGCCTCAGGTGGCAGACCCCTTGTCTATATTGATCCAAAGCAGAACTTTTATTTGGCTTGTTTGAGAGCCCAGACTTACCCAGCTGGACTCCTTCTCTATGGTATATGAAAATCTTTTGGACAAAATAATGTGTTTGAGATTTTCTGTATCCTGTAACAACATTGGTAAAGCTGCAGGCCACTTGTCATCTTATTGCCTTGCTGTTTCCATTCCTTTTCATTCCCATCTCCCAGAGTTGGCCTGTTTGAAGCTTCAGGCTGTAAGTTCTTCCCAAATCCCTTGTTAGTTTAATGACATGGGTGGACGCCTGAAGCTCTCTCGAATCCTCTCAGCTCTGTGTGCCTCTTCCTCCCTCGCTTCCATGCTAGCATCTTCCATACACTTTTACTAAATATGTTTTTGTCCTTCCATTAAATCCCTCTTTGAAGCTCGTTGAGCTTTAAAGTTCAAAGCTCCTGCGACAATTAACTCCCTACTTTTCTTAAGAATTTTCTGCTTTGAACGACACCCCCAGATAGGGATTTTTATAATATCTCTTTCATTTTTTTTCTGATGTTGCTGCCAAGTTTAAGTCCAAGCAGGGGTGGTATAACAGATCAGTCAGTTGTGCTCTGCCAAATTGAAAGAATTTTGTGCTTGGAGTAAAGGATTGAGGGACAAACATGGCAGATCAGGAGTTGAGTGCTGCCCAGCTCTATCTGATTCCATTAGTAATAACATACGGTAGTGGAAAAGGCAGCGTCAAAGTAAACTGACTTACAGGACCACAACATGGCTGAGCGTGTATGGTTCTGTGTATGGGCAGATGATTCGGCACATGATATGCACAGTATTGTCTTGGTTATAGTTTCCCTGGAGTGGAAACCGCTAGCGTGATGTGATTAAGTATTGTCACTAAGCCTCTGTCACTCAGCCACAAGGATTCAACTGAAAGGCAACAGAACAAAGAAAAAGAAAGCATTCACAACACTTCTTTGGACCTTTGAACCGCCACCTCAGCTCCACCACTCAGACCCCGTTCACCACAAAGACCACCCTTTGCCCCTATAAAACCCAGGAAAAGAATCCTTTTTCCCCCTGAATGAAGTATGGATGAAAGGGGTGAGCTGGAAGTCCCTTCCGATTGCTGACATCCTCTGAAAATGACCTTGTGGTTCTGCCTCTGCCACAGTCTCTCCTTATGCCGTTAACAAAATCTTTTCTTCAATATATATTCATTTGCTTCAAAAAGTCATTCACAGCGAACTCAAACCGTCTTACACAGTTGAATCTGTGATTTTTATAAAATGTTTGTTTTTATTTTTGCAGTGCCACCCTCCTCGCTTTCTTGTAGAGCTGCTTAAAAGCTCTGTGGTTATGCAGGAGCAGATGCTGGGTGGAAAAGGCTTTTTGGTAATCGGGTACCTGCTAGAGAAGGTAAAGTAATATCTCCATAAATATCCTCCAACTGTCTTTTTCTTTATTTACTCAGGAAGACAAATTAGCTGTTTCTTTGAAAATTTAGCAAATGTCTCTTCTTCACAATTCTGTAAAAAAATGATGCCACAAATTTGTACCTGAAGGCAAATCTGTCAATGCTTGTATTGGTTTTTTGTTTGTTTGTTTGTTTCAAGAGCCTGCAGGAATAGTTGTATGGCTAAAACTGTGTGCAGTTTTGTCAAGCACTGCCTGAATCTGAAGCTGTAAACCCTGCCTGCCTCTCAGCCCACACTTGTCTTGATGTGTGTAAAATCAAAGCAACACTTTTGTGTTGCCTGTTTCCTGGTCCTGAATCTGTCTTTGAACTCAAGAGAGCCAGAAAGGGAACATCTCCACCAATTTTATGTCATTCTTTATTTATTTATTTCTTCCGGAGGGTTCCGGCTCTCCTGCTTCTCTGAGAAATTACTCTACTTTGTCACATGGGAACTTGCCTGCCTGCCTGCCTGCCTGCTGCTTTTAGACGCCGTAAACCAACAGCCAGACACCTGAGCTGTCGTTTCTGCTTCCTTCCCTCCTGTTGTCAGCTTTCACACTTTCAAATATTGCACCATCTGTTCAAGATCTGTTTATACCACACCTTCCCTCATTCCTCTGCCTTGATTTTTACGTTCTCCCCTGCTTTCACAACGTCCCATCTGGACCTGCCAGCAAGTGCCAGACATGTACAGAATCATTACTCATCAAAAGAGGAATTGTCTTAAAAAAGACAACATGCATGGATTGAATTTTTTTTTTTTTTTTTAATTTTGGTTAAGCGTCAAAACCATTTTTTATTTTTACTGAAGGCTAAACTAGGTAGTACTAATTATTTAGTAATCACCAATCAGAGTCTATAAAGGACTGCATTGACAGAAAATACATGTTATTCCTTTTTTACAAAGTGTGTGATTGATATTGTATATTATAGTTTCTTATGGCTATTTTTTTCTCTTTGTAATGCTAAATAGCTTCAGATTTTACATTTTAACTTCTTTTCTTATCTTTCTTTTGTTTTGTTTAACCACTTGAAACAACGTTTCTGTACAGTTACCATAGGGGCTTACAGCGGATAGGTCTTAGTTATACTCATTATTTAATTGTGCCTGTGTCTGTAGTCCTCCCGCGTCCACATCACCCGCCCTGTGCTGGAGCAGTTCCTGTCCTTTGCAAAATACCTTGATAGTTTGACACTGGGAGCTCCAATGCTGAAGCAGCTGTGTGACCACATCCTGTTTAATGCTGCCATTTGGATTCACACCCCTGCTAAGGTGAGCATCCTGCAGGTATGAGACCTTCCAGAGTCTCTGTCAACAAATCCTGGAGATGAGTGCATGTTCTAGTCTTACATATAGAATGTGCTGAAGGGGATGATACATGACAAAACATTTTACAGTCATATTTTTTACCTCTTTTTAAATATTGATGCATTGCTATAACTTGAGGGATTCTCCAAATAATTTACCGGGATGTAAAATATTTCTTTTCTTTTTTTTGTCTTTTTATTGAGGCACATTGGAGCAAAGCATGAAACCCAAACCCTGCCTACAATTTGTGGGCTCCTTTTTTATTCATTTTGTGATTATTTATTTTAAGACTTATTATAAAAAAAACATTTAAAGGGGTTTTATATTTTAGATGGTTACAAAAAAGGGCATAAAATTAGCTGTAATTTCACCAGACAATCTTTTTTTTTTTTCTCCTTATTTGCTTCTTAAACTTGTATTCATCAGCTTTCATAAACGCATCAAAAACTTAAAACCTGAGTTTGGAGATGAGTTATCTGAGCTTTCGATGTTTTTTCAGCTGCAGCAGTGGAAGACAAATAGTCTTCCACATTGTCTTGCCTTATAATTGTCTTGGCTAATTTGAGATGAGGTGCAGCCTGTCCTTCTCTCTGTGGAGGTGAACAACTACACTAATCCATACTAGCTCACTGCATTTCCTGCCTTTTATCTGACAGTAGTGAATAAAAGGAACATTCATAAAGACACGATTAATACTTTTGACATTTTTGTAAGAGAAAACAAAAATGTAACAAGAGATTTATAGCCTGGGACTTCCAAATGGCATAAATGCAATTGTTCGTTTCGTTGCTGTGACAATGTTCTATCCAGAGAAACAATGCAGCTGCTACAGGAGCTGCTGGCCTTTCGAGCTTTCACATTCTTGGCAAAAGGTTTTCTTTCTTTGTTTTTTTTTGCTCAAAGCACATTATAAAGAACAAAATGCCTCAAGCTGAAAGAAACCAATGTTTTTTTTATTTCACAAATTGTAGACAAAATTAAATGCATCCTATTTACCTTACTGTTTTTAAATGTTTTTTTTGTTGTTTTTTAGTTTTCATTTGAAAAATGAGGCATCAAAAATGAGATGTGCTATCAAAGTGGCCAGTGCATTTCATGGGGACAAACCACAAAGAAATGAAAGCAAAGCAGTAAATGGGTTCATGTCTGGAAGCAAACCTGTGACCATGTTCACTAATAAGGTGGAAAATGAGAGAGGGCTTTGGAATAGAAATGACTTGAAGCATTTTAGCTGAAGTGAATTTGAACAGCCGACTTCTTTCATGAGGTGACCAGCAAGTACAGGTGTTGTTATTTTATTTTTTTAAAAACGTACTGCATTATTCATGCAAAGCTGAAACAATGCATTAGTTGAAGTGTCCACATCGTAAATCATGCTGTTGTAGGTCTTTTTCTGTGACAATTATATCTAAGCAATATAAGTTTTGTGATTTTAAAGGCATAAAGAAACAACCTATCATGTGACAGTCTTTTTAGGGTTTTTAATTCAGATATTGGTCCACTAGGATACAGTGTAAAAGTGAAACTTGTTTTGATTTAAAAGGCCTATATTGTGAAAAATCAACTTTTTAAAGCTTTTAATTGAATTGTAATATTAAACACTCCAAAAGTGGTTTTTGATCCAATCACTCATCTGAGTGTTCCTCTAAAACCCTTCGCTCTAAGCACCAGACCCTCCCAATTCATCAAAATGAGTGGGTTCTCACACTGTTATCCCACAAAGTGAGGAACAGTCTCTTTCAGGAAGAGCCTGCACTGCCAGCACCACCCTGGCTACCACACACACTTTCTCAATGACTCAACTTTAATACCAAGTCACCTGGATGAATGAGAACATTCACTGATAATGTATAGTTATGAAGTGTGATAAGTTTTATTTTTCCTTTTCTCAGGTTCAACTCTCTTTATATACGTACCTTTCTGCCGAATTCATTGGCACAGCAACCATTTACAGCACGATTCGCCGCGTTGGGACAGTCCTTCAGCTCATGCACATGTTGAAGTACTATTACTGGATCACCAATCCAGCAGACAGCAGTGGAATAGCTCCAAAGGGTATTGGTGAGCATATCTAACCACTTTTTATTGTGTACTTGCTTTTCTACAAGGGAACATAGCTTTTTTGGGTTGCTGGGTATATTATTATTTTTTCCTCCATCCAAAAGCTTATGATTTATTTGTGGAGTAATTCATTCACAAACCAAAGTGCCTTGAAATGGCAGCAGCACGCCCACATTTGAGATGACTCTTTTCCACATAGAAAACACAAGTCTGTGAGGTGTTGGGACCTGGTCATATTGGGAAATGACAGTGAAAGAGACGCACTATATCGACATTGTCATCCCAACAGGGTGCTCAGCGTGGGTGTTGCATCTCTGAAATGTCGCCCAGGAGTGTAAAACAGAGTGCTGCCAAGCAAACTGAGCAGAGGAAAAAAAAAAACGTGTCCTTGAACTGTCATTTCCCTGTTGCAATCCATTATTCTTTTTTGAAACTACCTGCGTTGTAAGGTTGTTTCATATTGGGCCAGAGAGCTCTGTTTATACTGTGCCAAGGCTCAATAAAATGTTCCTGCTGAAGGGGAAATTCTAAATGATGTTGACACAGCTCTCTTCAGATTGTCAGAAAGGATTTAATCTAAACGTAATCTCTATTTTTCTGGTAGCCATTTTTTATGTATCAAATACATTCATATTTGATATTTATTAAAACTGTAGAAGTCACTCACAGGCTCTGCTTTGGACCATTAAACTTGATGAAGGACTGGGATTGGTCGCCTTCTTAATAGCGATTTCTTGGATGAACTTATCAAGGACATTGTTGGCTCCTTGAACAACATATCTTGACTTTGGCTCGTGTCCTTTCCTAAATTTGACCTGGTTTCATCCTGCTTTTCAAAGTCAAATGCTGTTTGCTGTTTTATTTATTATACATATTTTGTGTTGTACTAACATTTATTGCTTTTTGTAATGTTACTTTAAGTTTTGGGGAAGTTTAACTGCAATGATGTGAAATTTGGGCTTCACGTAGGAGTAGTGGTTAGTGGATTTGCCTCACAGCAATAAGATTCTGGTTGAAACCCCAGCTGGGATCTTTCTGCATGGATTTTATCCGGGCACTCCGGCTTACATCCCGCACTCCAGAGTCATGCTTCACAGGTTCATTGGGTGACTCTATAGTGTCTGTAGGTGTGCATGTATATGTGGCTCTTCAGAAACCTGTTTAGGGTGTACCCCACCTATGTCCAACAGTCGCTGGGTTGCCTCCAGCAGCCCTGTGACCACAAAAGGGATTAAGCGGGTTCTGAAAATGGATGGATGTGAAAATTATCTGTGGATTAGGTGGAGAGCTGATGCTATAATACAAGACTGAGGATGGTGTCTCAATGGGATTTGATGAGGTTGAAAGCCCTTTCTTTCTGTGGCTTAGACACAATGTGGTATTTTACAAGAGTTTGAATTGAGATGAGGTTCAGTCATGTCTAAGGACCTGTTTATATGTCATTGTGTTGATGCAGTCTTAAGGAAGAAGAAGGTTATGACTATGGGCGTTGAGAGAAGCTGTTGAGCCTATATCACTGGAGATGTTGCCCGTGATGGCTAAATAACACGTTTTTTTAAATACTGTCATTTCTCAACCGTTTATGCTATGGGGAGACATCAGCAGAGTCTTCAAGATTTCATGACGCCGCCCAGTTTTTTTTTAAAAAAATGTTTGCGTGGTCATGAATGTAGACAGTGGCAGTCAATTAGTCAGGCAGGATAACGCCGTTACAAAATTGCGCCACAGCTGGCAGTGGACACCGGAGTGGCAGCCAGCAGCAGCTCTGATTGGACGATGGGTAAATGTCTCCAGAAGGTGGCGGTCCATATCAAGTGCCACCATTTGCCCAGTATATAAAATCACTGTCGCTGGATTCGACAATGCCTATTATGCCAATTTAAAAAAAAAAAAAAAAAAAATCATTCGGACGCCGTAAAATTTTAACTTTTTTTCAAAACCTCTCAAGCCACCACGCAACGAGTAATGCGAAAGGCGATTGTCACATCTCGAAAAAAAAAGCAGCCGCTTGGCCACCGGCTGAATCTGCTGAAAAACTTGCATTTGGTTGCCGCGTGGTGGCATTTAGGTATATGCGGTTGTAACTGTTGCAATCACCATATATAAGCTGGTTCTGACGTTGGGTTTGTACTGTTATGCAACTTGTCACGGACGTTAAGTTACGTAGTAACGTAAGGTTGCAGGCACCAGTCTGTGAGGGTTTTAGGGTTTTTAGCAAGACTTCCCAAAATGGATGACATTCCTGCTGTAAAGAATTTTATCATTTAACTTGGCAGGACACTTTTTCTCCTTGTCTTTAACTGAGAAATGACACAAACACAAAAGGGGGGGAAAGGAGAGGGAGGCAAGCACATAATGAAGTGTTGAATTATATGACAGAAAGGGCATTTGAAACAGATCTCCTCCAGCTACTGGTTTTTTATCTGAAAGAGCATCCTCTTTCCCTGCAGGTCTTAATAGAAAATGCAATATAATTAAAGCCATGTATCATTTGGTTATAACTCAGAATTGCTTCCATCATTCATATACAGGTGCTCATCCGTCAACTTCCCGCATCCAGCAACATGTTCCCACAGCTGGCAGACTATTTCCTTTGAACTCACTTCTTTTACTTCTCTCTCAGTCTTTCCACTGTTTCTGTTTTGCTTTCTAGAAATAAGTGAGATGGACACAATTGCACAAAGATATATGGCCTTACTATAAAATGGAGTCACAAAGACTTTAGACTGTTATCCCTCAAAATATCAGGAGAATATATCCAGTTAATTAACAAGGAATTGGTTGCTTTTATTGATTCGGGGGTTTTACTACATGGGGGCCTTTCAGTTTACAGTCTGGACTGTGAAATAAAAAAAGAATAATTGGCATCTTGGTGACACAAGAAACGGAGCCAGATTTTCAAATCAGTTAAAGTTTAAATGAGTGTGTCCAGTGTGTTTTTTATTTCGTAGACTTGGTTGTTAATTTATGATACATTTATATTTTTATGGCCCGCAGCAGCCATGGACTCCAATGACAATATTTTCTGTTCACAATCCATCTGTCATACTGCATGTTTGCGTGAGAATTTTGTCCCCACCACATACTCAAAAGTTGCACACACCTGGTGAAAAGTTAATGATCCGCTCAGAAAATAATGACATTACAGTGGATGAAATGCTCAAAATCATGAATGGGGCCAAAATATCTTATTATGATACTGAAAAATATATTTAAAAAACAAATTAATGAAACCAAAACGCACATGTCGGCGATATCCAAAGAAAGTTTTAAAATGACTTTGGGATGGCCACAGAACCTATGGCTTGGCGATCATTTTGTGGCCAAATGTTACAATTTTCAAATTCCTACACAATATGAGAAGATTTTTCTTTGACCGATCTTCAGGGAAGTTTGCACACAAGTGACAAGGTTAAGTCTACAACTAAAACCAACAATGTGTTGACCTTTGACCCCATAAATCACCTTCAGTACCTGTTACAAATAGACCTCCTTTTAGGGAACTTGATCCATCACTTTAATCTATCACGGAACATTGTGAAAGTTTAACTGATAAATTCCTTGCTTAAGCTGAACAAAACAATAGAGCATATGATATGAAAATATTAGGAATGGAAGCGCGGTGAAGAAAAAAACCTCAGTTACCATGGAAATCAAAGTATTTACTTCTAATAATCACTCAGACCTGTTTTCACCCCCAAGTGACCAAAGAATAAAATGATTTTCTATAGAGATAAACCACCAAGAAAACCGCCATTTTGAAAAAAGCGTTTTCAGTGCAGTTGACATGTTTGTAACTTTAAGGAAAAAAAATATTTTTGAAAAACAAAAGTTGAACATTTGTTCATGTTATGAGAAAGATTAAAACACTTTCATAATTTTTGCATCAGAGGGTTAAACCAAATTTAGGCTAAGCTAAGAAGGCAGCTAGTAGGACTGAACTTTTTTTTTTTCTTTTATAAGATTTTAGTTGGAACAGAAAATTAAACTGATTCTTACTGTCTCAAGTTTGTTATGGTCACTGGCTAAATTGCGTTTTTTCACGTTCTCTTTATTTTTTGCACCCTGGAGATGCAGGAAATGATGCAATCTATGAATGATAAACAAGAGTTTGCCCAGCTCCTGCATGAGCATAACTGTGGTAATAATGTTCCAATCATCTCTTCCATGTCAGGCGCTGTCCCTGTACAGGGTTTGCTGCTCTCTCGCTATTAATCACCGCCATCATGCCTCAGCATTAGCTTTGCTCCTTCAAGCTCATGGAGATTCATCCTTTATTACTTTCACTGGTGAAAGGATCGGGATGGTCAGCTGTCTGCTACTATTTGATTTGTCATCATAACACAGTCATAACTTCAAGGGAGCATGTGTTCAGTCGAGGTGAAGGTTGGAGTTTATCAGCACTGGAAAGAAAAGGGAGCCCTGAGCAAAGTGGCCAATTTTCTTTGAATTGCTTCTGTGGTTTTATTTGACCTAGTTACTGCCGTGTAATAACTCTGCAGTTGGAGCAGATATTGTGAGTAGCTTTTCACCTGGGTTGTTGAGCAGGAAAAATACAAAATGAGTTAACACACTCGGACTTCATACCAAAGTCTCGCCTTTGTGTTACCGAGCTCAGACATGAATTATCATAAAATGTTACACTACTTCCTACATTCTCTGGCACTTTGGAGTTTCATAAATATATTAATGTGTTTTACTCGCTTCGTGCACAATCAACTCTCAGATAACATATACTTACTGTGCTGATAATAACAGGATACTGTTCTATTTACACAAAAGCACACCTACATGTCTAATTGGCTCATCTCATGCAGCAAAATGTCTGTAGGACAAATAGATCAAAGGTGGGGGTGTCTTCAAGGGTTTCAAAGTGACCTTAAACTGACAGAGGAATGCTGGGTAGTTTTAATGAGGTGTTGGCCGGTGTGATGGACAGCTGTGACTAAGTTGACCTTGGGCTGGCTGCCTGGCCACTCTGTTGTGGCCAAGGCTTGCTTGGAGACACTGTGAGTTTAATGTGGCATTGATGATAAATAAATATGGGGTGGATGCACCTAATGACCTCACCTTGACTTTAGTTATATGCGCTAAAAAGATTAGTTTGTAAAAGATTTTGTGAAGTTGTACTGGAGGTTTGTTTAGAACTGGTGAAATATATTTGATGCACACAAACACACACAGTGACCAAACCTGCAGTTGTGTGATGGTGTTGTTGTCTTTTTTGTTTTCCTCCAAAGTGTTCATTAGCTTCTCTCAAATTACAGATGGTCCAAGACCAACACAGAAGGAAGTAACTTCTCTGCGGGCGTTCATTCTGCTTTTTCTCAAGCAGCTCATTTTAAAGGTTTGTTCCACCAGATTTCACCCATCCATCACAGTCTCACACTTGACACAGGGGGAAATAGAGATCGTGCCAGTTTTACCCGCTTTAATAACTTCTGCTAATCTGCTCTATAATAAATTCTGAAAACCATCTGTGCCATAAAATATTAATAAAAACTTTGATTATTCGAGAAGAAATAAATGTTTAATTTTGGTACTTGATTACTTCATCATTTCAGTCAAGATGCCAAACATGTTTGTTCCAGCATTACAAATGAGACTAATTGCTGTTCGTCTCTGTTTTTGTTATTGGTTTGACTGAAGGAGCAACTTTTCCTTTGTTGACAGACGCCAGGCATAGACAGTGAGAACTGTGCAGTCCTAAAACTGTTCATCTCTTAAATAAAGGAACAAATTAAGTACTGGACTACTTTTAAACATTAATTGGGGCCTTCTTGCTGCATAGTTTAAACTGACAAGTTGCTGCCCCCCCCCTCCCCAGCATGCCAAGTCTCAACATATAATTATCCTGTCAGATTTTGTAACTGGCAACCAATGGGATGAAAGAATGAAGAAGCATTTTGACTTTTTGTTTTTTTTGGCTGTGGGTCTGTTTTTTTGCGATATAAGAATTAATGAATTAATAGTTCAAGCACAACTATTAAAAAATAAATAAATCGTAAAATATAATCTTTATGTTTATTGATTGGTATCTATGTTGATTTTCTAAAGGTTTACTAAGTTTATTTACTCCATTTTCTCAGCTGTTGCTTGGAATCATTTTAATTTTGCTTTCTTTTAGGACCGGGGTGTAAAGGAGGATGAACTGCAAGGCATCTTGAACTATTTGCTTACAACGCATGAGGTACATGGTTTTTTTAATATTCCAAATTAACTTGCATACTTTTTTAGTTTTGGCAAGTTCACAGTTAAACTTCAAGAGCACAAATGTTTTTGGTTTTTTATTTATTTAAGACTCTTAAGAGGTGAATTTGAGTGTTAGAGGACTGTGCAGCTGTTATGTTTTCACTTTTTCAGATAACAGAACAAAGACATTAACCGACTACTGCAGAGGAAGCAGAATGTCCCTCCTTAACATGACATTTACATATTACAACTTTAGTGCAGTCTGGATTTTTAATGCATTTTACAAGATCACAATCAGGTTTTAAACAACATTTAGACAATAGGAAGAATTTCCTCTTTGTATGAAGCCGCTGATAAATAATCAGGCATTTCTCACATCTGATGAATATTGAGATAGATCCAAAACCAAACTATTCAAAAAGGAATGGCCCTTTCTTTACTTAAAAAGCAATGCTGAACAGACAGTTGTGGGGAATACAAATTTTCAGTTGACTTCTTCAAACTTGTTTTATCTATATTCTAATCTAAATGGATCAACGTCAAATGTTGCTTATTTTATCTAATGTGAGTTAGTGTGGCAAGCTTAAAGAGCAGTTGTCAAAGGTGTTTGGAAAAGAAGGGATCCTGTTACTGTGTTAGCTAATTGTTAAAGGAATATGTTGTCAAAGCAGGACTGCTGTTTTTTTGCACAGAGTTAATTAAAATTAAGGAAAAAAGGAAGAATAAATGCAGGCGTTTTCGAAAATTTAAATATGATGGAAAAGTGTATTCCTTTCCATAATTAAATAAAAAAATAAACTTTCATAGAATATAGATTCAGGGCTCACTGTTTAATTGATTTCAAGTATTTATTTTTACATAAATTGGGGTTCTAGCTCATTGATCCCACAAAAACAGAATTTCAAAAATTAGAGAAATCTGTCCAAATTTTGCACGGCATGAACTGAGTTTCACCGACTAATCATCCACTAAAACTCAAAGCACCTCCACAGGTTCCCCACATGCTGCAGAGAGGAAACGTTCAATTCTGAAAAGATTAGTTTTTTTAAAGGGACAAGTGTTTTGAAAATGTTTATTTAGACTTTTTCTGTTAATTTGCTGGCATATCTGTTTAAGAAAGCAGGGAAATGTCAAATTTAACCAGAAATTATTTAAAATCTAAGTTCAGAGCAACTGATAAGAAAACTCTGATGAACCAGCATCCCAGCAGCGTTTAAACGCAGCATTTAAGCACAAATCTGGGAGACGTGAAAAGATAGGATTTCTGTGTAAATGTGGTTTTGTCTGTGCGGAACAAGCGATCCGTGCCTAATTTTAAAAAAATGTGTGCGTGTTATTTTCAAGCCTTTGTAATTTTAAGTTGTGCATGCGTAAATTGTATTTAGCATTTTTTTTAATTTTGTAATTTTGGTACTTCTGCACAAAATGTATTGTATGAGTTACAAGTCAAGAATTACACACACAGAAATCCAAAGTTACGCACAAATGAAGAATTATGCATGTGCAAACCTAATGCTATGCACAAATGAAGAATTACGCACACAGAAATCCAAAGTTATGCACAAATGAAGAATTATGCACGCACAAACCTAAAGTTACAAACAAATGAAGAATTACGCACACACAAATCCAAAGTTACGCACAAATCAAGAATTATGTACGCACAAAGCTAAAGTTATGCACAAATGAAGAATTACGCACACAGAAATCCAAAGTTACGCACAAATCAAGAATTTTGTACGCACAAACCTAAAGTTACAAACAAATTAAGAATTACACAAACAGAAATCCAAAGTTACGCACAAATCAGGAATTATGTACGCACAAACCTAAAGTTACAAACTAATGAAGAATTACGCACACAGAAATCCAAAGTTACGCACAAATCAAGAATTTTGTACGCACAAACCTAAAGTTACAAACAAATGAAGAATTACGCACACAGAAATCAAAAGTTACGCACAAATCAGGAATTATGTACGCACAAACCTAAAGTTACAAACAAATGAAGAATTATGTACGCACAAACCTAAAGTTACAAACAAATGAAGAATTACACAAACAGAAATCCAAAGTTACGCACAAATCAGGAATTATGTACGCACAAACCTAAAGCTACAAACAAATGAAGAATTACGCACACAGAAATCCAAAGTTACGCACAAATCAAGAATTTTGTACGCACAAACCTAAAGTTACAAACAAATGAAGAATTACGCACACAGAAATCAAAAATTACGCACAAATCAGGAATTATGTACGCACAAACCTAAAGTTACAAACAAATGAAGAATTATGTACGCACAAACCTAAAGTTACAAACAAATGAAGAATTACACAAACAGAAATCCAAAGTTACGCACAAATCAGGAATTATGTACGCACAAACCTAAAGTTCACAACAAATGAAGAATTACACACACAGAAATCAAAAGTTACGCACAAATCAGGAATTATGTACGCACACACCTAAAGTTACAAACAAATGAAGAATTATGTACGCACACACCTAAAGTTCACAACAAATGAAGAATTACACACACAGAAATTCAAAGTTACGCACAAATCAAGAATTATGTACGCACAAAGCTAAACTTATGCACAAATGAAGAATTACGCACACAGAAATCCAAAGTTATGCACAAATCAAGAATTTTGTACGCACAAACCTAAAGTTACAAACAAATTAAGAATTACACAAACAGAAATCCAAAGTTACGCACAAATCAGGAATTATGTACGCACAAACCTAAAGTTACAAACAAATGAAGAATTATGTACGCACAAACCTAAAGTTACAAACAAATGAAGAATTACACAAACAGAAATCCAAAGTTACGCACAAATCAGGAATTATGTACGCACAAACCTAAAGCTACAAACAAATGAAGAATTACGCACACAGAAATCAAAAGTTACGCACAAATCAGGAATTATGTACGCACACACCTAAAGTTACAAACAAATCAAGAATTATGTACGCACACACCTAAAGTTCACAACAAATGAAGAATTACACACACAGAAATTCAAAGTTACGCACAAATCAAGAATTATGTACGCACAAACCTAAAGTTACAAACAAATGAAGAATTATGTACGCACAAACCTAAAGTTACAAACAAATGAAGAATTACACAAACAGAAATCCAAAGTTACGCACAAATCAGGAATTATGTACGCACAAACCTAATGCTACAAACAAATGAAGAATTACGCACACAGAAATCAAAAGTTACGCACAAATCAGGAATTATGTACGCACAAACCTAAAGTTCACAACAAATGAAGAATTACACACACAGAAATCAAAAGTTACGCACAAATCAGGAATTATGTACGCACACACCTAAAGTTACAAACAAATCAAGAATTATGTACGCACACACCTAAAGTTCACAACAAATGAAGAATTACACACACAGAAATTCAAAGTTACGCACAAATCAGGAATTATGTACGCACACACCTAAAGTTACAAACAAATGAAGAATTATGTACGCACACACCTAAAGTTACAAACAAATGAAGAATTACACAAACAGAAATCCAAAGTTACGCACAAATCAGGAATTATGTACGCACAAACCTAAAGTTACAAACAAATGAAGAATTACGCACACAGAAATCAAAAGTTACGCACAAATCAGGAATTATGTACGCACACACCTAAAGTTACAAACAAATGAAGAATTATGTATGCACACACCTAAAGTTACAAACAAATGAAGAATTACACAAACAGAAATCCAAAGTTACGCACAAATCAGGAATTATGTACGCACAAACCTTAAGTTACAAACAAATGAAGAATTACGCACACAGAAATCAAAAGTTACGCACAAATCAGGAATTATGTACGCAACACACCTAAAGTTACAAACAAATGAAGAATTACACACACAGAAATCCAAAGTTACGCACAAATCAGGAATTATGTACGCACACACCTAAAGTTACAAACAAATGAAGAATTACACAAACAGAAATCCAAAGTTACGCACAAATCAGGAATTATGTACGCACAAACCTACAGTTACAAACAAATGAATAATTATGTACGCACAAACCTAAAGTTATGCACAAATGAAGAATTACACAAACAGAATTCCAAAGTTACGCACAAATCAGGAATTATGTACGCACAAACCTAAAGTTACAAACAAATGAAGAATTACGCACACAGAAAATCAAAAGTTACGCACAAATCAGGAATTATGTACGCACACACCTAAAGTTACAAACAAATGAAGAATTATGTACGCACCCACCTAAAGTTACAAACAAATGAAGAATTACACACACAGAAATCCAAAGTACGCACAAATCAGGAATTATGTACGCACACACCTAAAGTTACAAACAAATGAAGAATTACACAAACAGAAATCCAAAGTTACGCACAAATCAGGAATTATGTACGCACACACCTAAAGTTACAAACAAATGAAGAATTACGCACACAGAAATCAAAAGTTACGCACAAATCAGGAATTATGTACGCACACACCTAAAGTTACAAACAAATGAAGAATTACACAAACAGAAATCCAAAGTTACGCACAAATCAGGAATTATGTACGCACAAACCTAAAGTTACAAACAAATGAAGAATTACGCACACAGAAATCAAAAGTTACGCACAAATCAGGAATTATGTACGCACACACCTAAAGTTACAAACAAATGAAGAATTATGTATGCACACACCTAAAGTTATAAACAAATGAAGAATTACACAAACAGAAATCCAAAGTTACGCACAAATCAGGAATTATGTACGCACAAACCTTAAGTTACAAACAAATGAAGAATTACGCACACAGAAATCAAAAGTTACGCACAAATCAGGAATTATGTACGCACACACCTAAAGTTACAAACAAATGAAGAATTACACACACAGAAATCCAAAGTTACGCACAAATCAGGAATTATGTACGCACACACCTAAAGTTACAAACAAATGAAGAATTACACAAACAGAAATCCAAAGTTACGCACAAATCAGGAATTATGTACGCACAAACCTAAAGTTACAAACAAATGAAGAATTACACACACAGAAATCCAAAGTTATGCACAAATCAGGAATTATGTACGCACAAACCTAAAGTTACAAACAAATGAAGAATTTTGTACGCACAAACCTAAAGTTATGCACAAATGAAGAATTACACAAACAGAAATCCAAAGTTACGCACAAATCAGGAATTATGTACGCACAAACCTAAAGTTACAAACAAATGAAGAATTACGCACACAGAAATCAAAAGTTACGCACAAATCAGGAATTATGTACGCACACACCTAAAGTTACAAACAAATGAAGAATTATGTACGCACCCACCTAAAGTTACAAACAAATGAAGAATTATGTACGCACAAACCTAAAGTTACAAACAAATGAAGAATTATGTACGCACACACCTAAGTTACAAACAAATGAAGAATTACACACACAGAAATCCAAAGTTACGCACAAATCAGGAATTATGTACGCACCACACCTAAAGTTACAAACAAATGAAGAATTACACAAACAGAAATCCAAAGTTACGCACAAATCAGGAATTATGTACGCACACACCTAAAGTTATGCACAAATGAAGAATTACGCACACAGAAATCAAAAGTTACGCACAAATCAGGAATTATGTACGCACACACCTAAAGTTACAAACAAATGAAGAATTATGTACGCACAAACCTAAAGTTACAAACAAATGAAGAATTATGTACGCACACACCTAAAGTTACAAACAAATGAAGAATTACACACACAGAAATCCAAAGTTACGCACAAATCAGGAATTATGTACGCACACACCTAAAGTTATGCACAAATGAAGAATTACACAAACAGAAATCCAAAGTTACGCACAAATCAGGAATTATGTACGCACAAACCTAAAGTTACAAACAAATGAAGAATTACACAAACAGAAATCCAAAGTTACGCACAAATCAGGAATTATGTACGCACAAACCTAAAGTTACAAACAAATGAAGAATTACGCACACAGAAATCAAAAGTTACGCACAAATCAGGAATATGTACGCACCACACCTAAAGTTACAAACAAATGAAGAATTATGTACGCACACACCTAAAGTTACAAACAAATGAAGAATTACACAAACAGAAATCCAAAGTTACGCACAAATCAGGAATTATGTACGCACAAACCTAAAGTTTACAAACAAATGAAGAATTACGCACACAGAAATCAAAAGTTACGCACAAATCAGGAATTATGTACGCACACACCTAAAGTTACAAACAAATGAAGAATTATGTACGCACCCACCTAAAGTTACAAACAAATGAAGAATTATGTACGCACAAACCTAAAGTTACAAACAAATGAAGAATTATGTACGCACACACCTAAAGTTACAAACAAATGAAGAATTACACACACAGAAATCCAAAGTTACGCACAAATCAGGAATTATGTACGCACACACCTAAAGTTACAAACAATGAAGAATTATGTACGCACAAACCTAAAGTTACAAACAAATGAAGAATTACACAAACAGAAATCCAAAGTTACGCACAAATCAGGAATTATGTACGCACAAACCTAAAGTTACAAACAAATGAAGAATTACGCACACAGAAATCAAAAGTTACGCACAAATCAGGAATTATGTAAGCACACACCTAAAGTTACAAACAAATGAAGAAATTACGCACACAGAAATCAAAAGTTACGCACAAATCAGGTATTATGTACGCACACACCTAAAGTTACAAACAAATGAAGAATTATGTACGCACAAACCTAAAGTTACAAACAAATGAAGAATTACACAAACAGAAATCCAAAGTTACGCACAAATCAGGAATTATGTACGCACACACCTAAAGTTACAAACAAATGAAGAATTACGCACACAGAAATCAAAAGTTACGCACAAATCAGGAATTATGTACGCACACACCTAAAGTTACAAACAAATGAAGAATTATGTACGCGCACACCTAAAGTTACAAACAAATGAAGAATTACACACAGAAATCCAAAGTTACGCACAAATCAGGAATTATGTACGCACACACCTAAAGTTACAAACAAATGAAGAATTATGTACGCACAAACCTAAAGTTACAAACAAATGAAGAATTATGTACGCACAAACCTAAAGTTACAAACAAATGAAGAATTATGTACGCACACACCTAAAGTTACAAACAAATGAAGAATTACACACACAGAAATCCAAAGTTACGCACAAATCAGGAATTATGTACGCACACACCTAAAGTTACAAACAAATGAAGAATTATGTACGCACACACCTAAAGTTACAAACAAATTAAGAATTACACACACAGAAATCCAAAGTTACGCACAAATCAGGAATTATGTACGCACACACCTAAAGTTACAAACAAATGAAGAATTATGTACGCACAAACCTAAAGTTACAAACAAATGAAGAATTATGTACGCACACACCTAAAGTTACAAACAAATGAAGAATTACACACACAGAAATCCAAAGTTACGCACAAATCAGGAATTATGTACGCACACACCTAAAGTTATGCACAAATGAAGAATTACACAAACAGAAATCCAAAGTTACGCACAAATCAGGAATTATGTACGCACAAACCTAAAGTTACAAACAAATGAAGAATTATGTACGCACACACCTAAAGTTACAAACAAATGAAGAATTACACAAACAGAAATCCAAAGTTACGCACAAATCAGGAATTATGTACGCACAAACCTAAAGTTACAAACAAATGAAGAATTACGCACACAGAAATCAAAAGTTACGCACAAATCAGGAATTATGTACGCACACACCTAAAGTTACAAACAAATGAAGAATTATGTACGCGCACACCTAAAGTTACAAACAAATGAAGAATTACACACAGAAATCCAAAGTTACGCACAAATCAGGAATTATGTACGCACACACCTAAAGTTACAAACAATGAAGAATTATGTACGCACAAACCTAAAGTTACAAACAAATGAAGAATTATGTACGCACAAACCTAAAGTTACAAACAAATGAAGAATTATGTACGCACAACACCTAAAGTTACAAACAAATGAAGAATTATGTACACACCCAGAAATGGGAGTGATACTTATTTCTCTCCATATTAAAGCTCTCCCTGAGCGTTTGTTTTGCTGCTTTTTCATTCCTATAGTTGTAAAGAAGCACTAACAGCAGCTTACACAACAGCAGGCCTTCATGAAGAGAAGTCAACATTCTTTGCTTGTCAGTTGTCACTGAATTGGAAGATGCCACCTAATTCTTCACCTAGAGGTTTGCCATAGGGCAGCCAAAGACTCGCTTCAGGAATGTTACTTCTTGTCTGACCTGGAAGAAGTGTCTTATAAGCGACTCTGAAAAACGTTTCTGCAACAAAGCCTGGACACCTTCGCTCCAATCTATGCTCCCTTTTGTACTCCTGCTCCCTTGACAATAGGTCCAACAAATTATGTCTTAATATAGAACAAACTGCACAGTGAACAAGCTGCATTCTCCCTCCTCGCCTGCTGCCTTTTGTGCTCCTTCATCTCTGTAATTATCTTCCTATCTGGCTTTGCCTTGCAGGATGACAATCTGCATGATGTGTTGCAGTTGGTGGTGGCTCTTATGTCTGAGCACCCAGCTTCCATGATCCCTGCTTTTGACCAGAGAAATGGCATACGGTGAGAAAAGACATGTTCAGGCACAAAATGAACAGGGATTTTCTAACATCAATCTAAACACTTAATTCTTTAGCTGTCACTATGCGCATGTAATGCATGAATATGTCATATTTGAGGAAAGAGAAAGTGACATAGAAAAGCATCAATGTTGGCACTTTGGTTTCACAGATTGAACAATCAAACTTGCTCTGAGTGATCTTTAAAAAAAATCCAGATATGCACACTATTTTCAAGAATCCTGTTTTCATTTGAGTTTACAGTGAGTGTTAATGCAAATGTGTTCTTTCTAAAGGAGGTTGTCAGCCTGCTAGTTCTGGGCATTTTCAGTGACAGGGATGTCAGATTTTGCTAATGTGTGTTTGATTTAGGGTGATCTACAAGCTCCTGGCCTCCAAGAATGAAAACCTTCGTGTGCAGTCCCTCAAAGTCCTTGGTTACTTACTGAAACACTTGGGACACAAGTAAGTAATCCATTCCATAAATGTAACTAAACAGCTTTTTTTCCCCTCTAATGTTTAGCTTCAGCGCCAATGCAGTGACCATAGCATTTCAGAAAGGTAAAAAAAAACAATGAATACGTAGAGTCATACATCAGGTTTTAAATTCATAGAGATGAGTCATCTGTTCCTGTGTCACGGTAATCAAAAGATGGTTGACAAGGCGCCAGTTCTGCATATTACCACACTCTCCTTTGTGGAACACATCCGTTTCTTGGCGTTCTGCCCTAAATCTTTTAATTCCCATTAGAGAATGGTGGGTGAAGGTCAACTTAGAGTCCTACAGACCAAAATAAATAATAAACTATATACTGCTATGTCAGCAAATCACCTTCTTTCTTTGTTTTAAAGAGCAGAGATCATTATTCTGACCTGAACATTTTATAGATAGTCTAAATGTATATGAAAGGGAATGTTATGTTCAAGTTTTAATGAGTGCACATCTCTTGCGGCACTAGTGGAAGAAAAAATGTGAGTGTAATTTTAAAGGTGTCAAAGGGCAAACTGGGAACCCCAATGCATTTGTATACAGTTCTATTTAGTTACAGCTATTAAAGGGGCCATACTATAAAAAAAACAACATTTTTAGTGTTTAAGTCAGTTCATTCCTCACTATGATTAACCTTAAAGCAGTATTTTGATCTGTTCATGCATTTTGAGTAATCCTCTAAAAACCTGTGCTCTCTGCAGCAGCCCCCTCCCCCTACCCATGAAAACGAGCAAGTTCTCACGAGCTGATGTCATAGGTTGAGGACGGCCCCTTTCAGGAAGAGTCTGCCTGCACCGCCCCAGACTAACACACACACACACACTTTCTCTGCGGAGCCAGCGGTGATCTGTAAAACGCCTCAGAGATCAAGTCGTTTTACTTACGGCTATGAAAAGAGTCCACAAAAGTAACTCTTATGTCATAAATTATTTATTTTTAGTGTTCCAAAGCTAATATATGATCATACATACTGATATAGTTTACTCTGAAAGACTTATTAAAATCATGGTATGGCCGGTTTAATACAACTGGCACTGTTTTAAGCTTTAGTCACATGAACCCATGCAGGGGTTAACCCTCAATGGTGTCTTTGGCTTTTGGGTTATCGGGGCCGTAGAGGGTTGTTGAGAGGAGCAGCCACACCCTAAGAGGTACGCAAGTGTGTCTTGCAGTTCCCTTGAGGCCTGTGTGGCCACCTTAAGGGGTGGCCCTTATGAAAATTGGATGTACCATTGACCTTTGTGTGGTAAGTGTCTTGTGACGTTATTGTAAGGATAATGCAAGTTACTGTACTTAAGTTATGACATACCGGTGATGCAGTATCCAGGGGCGGACTCACCATTAGGCAATGGTGGCCAATCGAAGGTGTTGGGGGCCCCAAATAAAAAATATACATATTTAAAATAATTTTCACACCCATAATTTTTAACTTTGACATAAAAATAACCAAATTACTGAAACTTGCATAAGGCTGCTCATGTGAAAGTGTTTCATCCTCCCTCATCTACCGCAATGTAATATTCCATCAACAGTAAGTTACCAAGCAGACAGAAATTCTTTGAAGTGTTTAAAAAAGCAAATGCGCTAAGATGAAGCGTAGTTATCTAAGCAGCGGTAAAAATGATCATCATTATTACAAAGGAAAAAAAGGAAAACCATCTCATGCAAAATTCTAACAATGGTTGATACTATTTAAACCTTTTTGTGCAGGCCTCCTGCGTAGCCCCTAGAAATTTGCCCATTTTTCACCAGCAGACAGCCCGAATCCACCCGTAGGGGTAGTTCTGACTAAGGCATTAAGCGTTGCTGTAAGTTCAAAGTTCAAAGATGGTCAATCAATCTTAATGCTTCAGTTTTACAATAAGGATTGGCTTGATTTTACAAGTAGCACTGAAATACTGACTAACGCTCACGAAACAGAAAACTTCTAAATGATTTTGAATTAGTAGTTTTTAGAATGAAGTATGTGTGCCTCTCACTACGTCTCTACAACGGTATTGTATTTATTTTCTAATTTCTATTTATTAAAAATACACACAGACAAAAGGAGAATGACATTTCCCTGTTGACAAAGTGATTTGGGCTTGTTTTGAACATATTTGCTTTATATTTCATCCGTTTTTCTTTTCTAAACCTTCCATGTGTTCACATACATATGGGGGAAAAGCTTCTTATGCCAACATGTTCACTTTTCCTACCTTTGAAAAGCGTTGAAAAGTTGAGGTGAAGTTGAAATCCTTGGCCATTAACAGCTGTTTGCACCATAACGGTGTTGCTTACAGGTGCAGTTTGTAACTGTTGAACCTATTCAGCGTTGTTATGCCTTTGTGTCCTGGAGCCATTCTTGACAGGCTGACTTCATTATCCAATACACGTCCAGCAATTACACCCCCATCTGTGACAGCAGAGATTTTCTGACTTTTTTTTAATCTAGCACCTAGCTGGGTGAAAACCAGGGAAGCAAGCTTATGACACTTGATTTTTTTTTCAAGTTCCAGACAAGCTATTACACCATTTCAATTATTTGTGTGTCCACAGAAGGAAAGTAGAGATCATGCATACGCACAGCCTTTTTACTCTTCTGGGTGAGAAGCTCATGATGCACACCAACACTTTGTCTGTCACTATATACAACACTCTTTATGAGGTAAGAACATATTCAACTTTCAGAAGCTTTGACAATACTTTAATATAGGTGGTTATGTGCAAAACATTTCACATGTTCTTTCTGTATCTTGCTCTAGATTCTGACAGAACAGGTATGCACCCAGGTGGTTCACAAACCTCATCTTGAACCCGATTCCACTGTGAAGATTCAGAATCCAAGTATGCTTTCTGAGTATAACAGTTTCCTTCTTTGTTCATAAATGTGAGTTATTTCATTAAAACTGACAAAGTGGGCTTGTTTCTGTCTACACACATGTTGTGTCAGTGATTCTCAAGGTGGTTGCAACCTTATTGAAGAATTGCGCTCCGAGCTCCGAGCTGATGGACGTTCGACGGCTCTTTCTTTCAGACATGATCAAGCTCTTCAGCAGCAGCCGCGAGAACAGACGGTGAGCAGAGTTGAATCACTTTCTACCCACTGATAGTAGTAATTATCAGTGTTGGGTAAATTACTTCTACAAAGTAATGGATTACTTTACTTAGTTACTGGACCAAAATTGTAATTAACATTTATTTCAACACCGCTGAAAATTCTTATTGCATTCTTTTATTTGTTGTGCTAAATTCTTAAACTAGTGGATACGTTTAAATGTTTAAAATCCTAAGAAACAATTTAGCACTCATGGCATCATCTTAAGTCTTAGCTGTGTAAATGTGCAACAAATGGTAACAGTCTTGTTTTTAATAAGCAATTAAATGCAACTTTACCAGTAATTTCTTTAAAAAAAATCTGAAAAAGGATCTTTACATACTGCGACAGATGAGTTTAATTTATCAGTTGCTCCATTATTAACAATAAAGTGACGGGAGTGCACAGGCTCATCCTCTTATCGGAAGATCAGAAAATCAAGTTTAGATACTGTAGTCCCTGCCTGGTTAGCATATGCATTTAAATAGCATAAATGCCATTGGTTTGTGAATGGGTGGACTGGGGACCTATGACCATAACCGCTTTGGGCCTTACAGAACATAGAAAAGGGGCTGTTTAAGTGCACACTTTTGACCATAAAAGGATCAGCTTTTGAACAATAAGTGTTTGCTCCTGATTTTGGGGTATGTGTCTGTTGCAGGTGTCTGCTGCAGTGCTCCGTTTGGCAGGACTGGATGTTTTCTCTTTGTTACATCAATCCTAAAAACTCAGAGGAGCAGAAATCTCTGACATGGTGTACAACATCTTCCGTATTCTCCTCTACCACGCCATTAAGTATGAATGGGGTGGATGGGTGTGTGGGTGGACACACTCTCCATAGCCCACTCTAAGGTGGGCATTACACAACAAAGAGAAACACTGACCTCTGCTGCTGAGGGAGACATTCCTCCTGCAAATTTTAGTTTGACAAGCTTTTCAGTTTATAATATGATGAATTGTGTTTTGTAGGTGACATATGAGGCACATAAAGAGTACTTGGCTAAGATGTACGAAGAGTATCAGCGCCAGGAGGAGGAGAATATTAAGAAAGGGAAGAAAGGTTTGGTCAGCACCATCTCGGGTCTGTCTGCTCAGACTTCCGGCATTAAGAGTGTCATTGAGATAAGTGAAATAAACGACAACTCCCAGACACCTGAAAGTGAGGTGGAATATGAGAGTGCCGACTCTCGCAACCTGCTGTTAGACAGGAAGGGGCCTGAGGAGAGTTTCAAAGGACCAGATGGCACAGTAGGTGGAGTCAGGGTTGAAGTTCATGACCTTCTGGTGGACATCAAGGCTGAAAAGGTGGAAGCCACAGAGGTAAAGTTGGACGATGCAGACTTTCCTGTGAAACTTTGGGAATACCTGAAGATGGAGCTATGGTTGAGGTTGATGCTTTGTTGGATAATGTTTATTGCACTACAGTGGAAAAGCTCAACAAAAATGTCAGCTGCATGTTGTTGCCAAAAAGCAGCATGGACGACCAAAATGCAACACCTCTTATCTCACTGGAGGAGGGGGAAAGCGTCCCGCACAGCAATAACTTCCTGTTCCCTAAAGCTAAGGCAGCATGGAGGACAAGCTGATACCTGATCTCAGTTCAGACGAAGCTCTAATTCTTCAGAGTCCAGAAATGCCTGCTCACTCAAGGCCAGATAATGAACTCAATCTTTTATCTAATGTGACAAACAGCACTTTACGCGTGTGACAGTGAAGGGTGAAAAACAGACACTCCTTGAAGGTATTAGCTTTTTGATTGCAACCGAACCCAATAACCTATCCAAAGTCCCAGAGGTTGCACCAGAAGTGAACCGGTTGACTGACAACACTAGCAGTGGATTAAATCCAACAATCAACACTTCTGACTCAGGAAAATTGGAGAATGGCAAAGAAAAGGAGAAGAAAATTCTAACAACAGCCACCACACAGGTTAGTATGAACTTTGTTTGTGTATTGCTTTGTTCTCACCGCGTATGTGAAGCTAAATGCGAATTTTCAAATAGCAAATGGTCTTTAGATTGGACAAGTAAGTAGGGGCTTCTTCTTTTTTTTTCTTCTGTTTACTAGCACATGTCTGCCACTTACAGTTGGAAAAAGTGCAAAATGTCAAAATGGTGCAAATATCAGAAATCTTGCTCCAGGTTGTAAGCTATGCATGAAAGCAAGAGTTTTGAATGCAAAAGCCCGAAATGCACGTTTTTCATAGACCTTTCATGGATGTAGTCGCATTAATGCAGATTGCAGAGGGTGGTGTGAACCATAGACCAGTAACATGCAGTCAGATAAAATGAAAACTGTTTTTTAATTAAAAATGAAATCAAATTTTGTTTTTTTTTAGACAAGTCTTTTTTATGGTTACCCTTTTCTGTGTGGGCTTTCAACGTTTCGTCAGCGAAGTTCCTGTTCAAATACGAGAGACAACAAGAGCGGCGGGTGAGGCAGCAGCAGCCCCTGCCTCCCCCAGCGCCACACACACTGACTGAAGCTGCAGCTGACGCGTGAGCACAGCGGCGGGTGAGGCAGCAGCAGCCCCCTGCCTCCCCAGCGCCACACACACTGACTCAAGCTGCAGCTGACGCGTGAGCACAGCGGCGGGTGAGGCAGCAGCAGCCCCTGCCTCCCCAGCGCCGCACACACTGACTGAAGCTGCAGCTGACGCGTGAGCACAGTGGCGGGTGAGGCAGCAGCAGCAGCCCCTGCCTCCCCAGCGCTGCACACACTGACTGAAGCTGCAGCTGACAAATGTGCTTTACTAATTCTGCCTTTTTATCATCATAAAAGACGCATTATTTTAAATTGGCCTAATTTCTTCTTTATTTCTTGCCTAATCTGTCTGATTACATTAGTGCCAGTTTGTGACTCGTTTAGTTTTTCTATCTGCTAAACATGCACTTTAGAAATATACTTGGTGAGGCAATCAGTACACATGGCTCAAGGCAGAGGGCACTGGTGCACCGGAGGACCGCGGCTGAAGAATAACAGCGGTGGTAGCAAGTCAAGTGCAGTCGTTCCAGTTATTCTTTAATATTGTTTAGCATAATTTTCTAAATGAGGAACATGCTTTTGAACCCCCAAACTCAAGAATTCGATTAGAAACTTCACTGGTAGTGATCTTCACTGAGACGGAACGACTTTTTAAACTGAAGAAAGAAAAGGAAGACTTCTGCAAACAGGTTATTAATGCGTTTCTTCAGAAGGAGCGACCATAGACATAAACAAGCGAGCAACATCTGGACTTCATTTATAAGTAAGTAAATAATAACAATTTCTGTGATTTTTTTTTTTTTTTCTGCCACACTTTGTAAACGGAAAAAAAAAAGTTAAAATGAAATTTTAAACAACACACCTTAACTGCTGCCAATCAAATGGTGAATAAGCTACTCTGTAAGAGTCACACGTTTGTAAATCTGACTGACGTTATTGCCTCACCAGCCGTGAACCTCACCGCATGTCACTACCATAGACTGTAAATAGATGGACAGATCCGCTGTGAGGTCACTCATAGAAAATGCCTTACCTCCTGCAAAATGAAGTGATTGGTGCATCACAGTGATTGGTCAACGTTTCAATGGCAACTGCTGTCGCCAATCATGAGTAAGTTTGTTCGAACTCCACACCCGGGAGAATCTGTCAATCAAACGTTCAAGATGGGGGCCAGCAGGCACCACATGCTTTTATTGAGGCAACTGATTGGTCAGTTTATAACTTAAATAAACTTGTGATAAAGGAAAAATAAAATAAGAAAAAAAATAGGAATAGCTGTTTATTTCTCAATAGAAGTCTATGGGATTTTGGCTTCTTGGAGCCAGCACGAACGCGAGGGGGAAATGGTCACTCAGTCCAGTTTTCATATACTGTCAATGGTGTGAACGCAGTTTTAGTGAACTGAAATGAGTAACCCCTCCCCCCTGTGATGCAAACAGGAAGTCCAAGATTCCATTTATCCTCAATAGAGAAATAAACAGCTATTAGGGCCTAATCCTTTTTTCTTTGTTGCCAGTTAGTCAAGTTACAAACTGACCAATTACCTGCTTCAATAAATGTGCTAGCTGGCCCATATGTTGAACGTTCGAAGTAGGAGTAGGGGTTTGGACTTCCAACAAACACATTCCTGATCGGCAAGAGTGATTTCCATAGGAACGACGACTCAGACCGGCTCAGACCAACCACTGCTTACTGGGATCGTCTGCTCAAACATGGCATGTCCGCATCTCACCAAAAAAAAAAAAATGGCAACAGAATTCAAATTCATTTGGTTGGAACTGGAAGCAAGTCATTACACTCACTCAGTTCAGTTCTCTTTTACATTCAGTGGTAATGAACCAAAGGATTCATAAGACATGAGAAAAAAAGTCGGGGGTCGAGATTTCTCAACATCTTTTAATGACAAAAATATCTCAAAGTTCTTAATGGAAGAGATGAGGTGATCATGTAATTTCTGAAATGCTGCAGCAAAGCCCGAGCAAAACCATTAAAGGAAGATGAGGGTCATTTTCAGGACATGCTCGTCCTCAGTGAACAGCTCCATATTAACAGAACCACCAAGATCATTAATTTCCCCTTACTGTGTTTGTAATTGGGACAGGGAGGCCTGGTGCACTTCAGGCATCCTCCCCCTGAGACCCCGAAAACTGGGCTGCTGGAATCGTTAGCTGAGGGATCAGGAGGGCAGAGAGGACACAAAGCATTGTTCAAAATCACCTGGGATTTAGTCATTGCTCAGCTCCTCTGCTCCTTTCATGAAGTGAAGCCTGTTTGATGGGGATGGGGGTCCACTGCTGTGGCTTTTAAAAATATATATTTTTTACAATTTTTAACAGAATCATTCATGTCACGTTAAAACTGTTATAAAGACATCTTTTTTTATTAGGAAATCAGCTTTGTAAAAAGGTCATTTTTATTGGAAAAATACATATATATGTTTCATGCATTTTTATGTCACAATTAACACGCTCTTCCTCATCATGAGGCTGATCATTCAGTTTGCATCCTGAAAATTCACTTGTTTTATTTGTTAATGTGACTCCCCTCAGAACGTTCATGGACGCTTGGTTTCTCAGGCGGAAAGGGACATGCGTGAGGACCTGGGATTTCAGGGGATGGCCACAACAGAGGAGCGGCGGCGTCAGTTCAGCCCTGGCCCACGCACAACAATGTTTCGCATCCCTGAGTTCAAATGGTCATCCATGCACCAGAGACTGCTCACTGACCTGCTGTTTGCACTGGAGAGTGACGTCCATTCATGGCAGAGGTGTGTTCATTTATTTCAATGGGCATTTAATAGAATCAAACAGTTGGAATTAAAATATAGAGACTATAATTTTGCCTCTTCTTCTCATTTCTTTGCAGCCAGTCCACCAAATCAGTCATGGACTTTGTTAACAGTAATGAAAACATCATCTTTGTCCACAACACCATCCATCTCATCTCACAAATGGTGGAACAACATCATTATTGCTTGTGGAGGGATTTTACCGCTTCTCTCAGCAGCAACGTCTCCTTCTGTGAGTTCCCTGTGATGTCAGTGAAGGGGAATATTGCCATCTAGTGGTGGTTGGCTATGCTGTATCTATTCATAAAATGGCTCATTCATTCTTATTGAATGGGGTTTCCAACAGCTATTTATATTCAACTTGCTTTTTGGTGCACAAGCTCATGTTCAGTTATCCTGTTCTCGTGTTCTCTGTATCAGTAAGGATTTTTATTTTCATATAGCTACAGTCTTTTTTTCTATTGCTTCTTCCATCATTGTATGTACAGACAGTTTTTCTGTAGTACATATGGAAAATCTAGAACACATAGTTTTCCAAAACCCAATGGATCACTTTCATTAGAATCTAAAAGCCATCTTGAGGACCAAGCCAAATTTGTGTTTTTAGGGGTTTTTACCGTGTTTTTGGGGCATTTTCTGATGATGGAGAAAATTAAAATCTAATTTACCTTTCTGGGTATTTCTTTATTCAAATCTGATTCAGGAGCAGATATGTTGTTGGAAATGGCTACATAGGTGCAACAATCTGTATCGACTTGCATAGATCCATGTACTTCATTTTCCTCATCTGAGCTGGTATCTAGCTCAGAGCTGTACAGCTCCAACATTTTCTTCCCATTTCTGTTTCACCGCTAATGTCAGGTTAGGATTGTGAGGGGCTGTAAACTAGCAGGAGAGAGTGTAACAGATGGATGAAGGGAAGTAGGGGCAGGCTTACTCCACAACCCACGGTTCTGCCCACAGAGGCAAATTTCTAATAAACTACAGTCGCTCTATAGAAATTATGTCCTAAAAAAAATGCACTAAAAACGGCATCATTAAGATCACTGGGAACACTTTTACAATAGATCAAAAGATGATTGGAGTGGAATTTAAACTCATAATACCAGGTGCTCAATGTTTTTGTTCCATACAAATGATTACCTGACATTTCTTTCTGTGATTTACTAAAATGTCACATTCTTTTCACTGCACTTTAACTAAGTTGCTTTTTTCCATTGGTTATTTCTATTAGAAATAAACCTCTAGTAGTCAGATAGAGAACTTGTCAGGAAAAAAAAAATCCTCTTGTGCTTTAATTCTGTTTTTTTTTTCTTCATCCTAGAATGAGATGGAAAACATGGAGGCAACGCAGGGCATGTCCTCGGACACCGCCATCACCTTTCTGTCCCGATTCATGGTTATGGTAGATGTCTTGGTCTTCTCAAGCTCCCTGAACTTTAGTGAGATTGAAGCTGAGAAGAACATGTCATCTGGTGGCCTGATGCGCCAGTGCCTCAGACTGGGTAAGATCTGCTTGTCTTTGGTTATTCTGCTGTATTAAACTACAGCCAAAAGCTTCTACGTCACGTCACATAATGTTCCTTGTATAAATAGTCATTTTTTACAGCACTATTCATTTAAGTCATTTTGAATAATTCCTCTAATCCAAAGTAATCCTCTGTTTGAACAGCAACTCAACTAATTAATACAAGAATTTGTACCAGTCTTGAAATAAATTAATGAATGAACCAGATTTTGCTGCTTTTTGCTCTAATGGAACACATCCTTTTCAAATGTGTGATGAGCAGAGGTTGATTTGCTGCATTAAAAGAATATTCCTCTAAATCATTTCCTTGTTTTTGTTTCTGAATAGTGAGTTTTATGCAACTGTACTTTTCTTTCCTCCTTTTGGGCTGTTTGTTTTACTCTAGATTATAATGGGAGACAGTGACCTACTTGAATCAATTGAAAATGATCGAAAATACATTGATTTAAGTGCGTTCCAAATTATTACGCAAATTGGTTTTAAGCGCCAACAAGATACAATTGTTTGCTTTTCAATAAACTCATGGATGATATTGTGTCTCAAGGCACTTTGGATCACTGGAATCAATCTCAGACACCTGTGATAATTAACTTGCAGGTGAGCCCAATAAAGGAAAACTAAGAATGTTTCACATTATTGAGCTGACTAACATTTGCTGTCAATATGGGAAAGAAAAAGGATCTCTGCTGCTGAAAAGCGCCAAACAGTTAAGTGATTGGACAATATGTGAAGACCTTAGATATTTAATGAAAGCTTAAGTGTCATCAATGTACTATTAAGAGATTTGTGGCTGATTCAGAGCACACACTGGTTGGTGCAGATACATGCAGAATGAGGAAGGTTTCTGCCTGACAAATACATCAGATTAAGAGAGCAGCTGCTAAAATCCCATTAAAAAGCAGCAAGCACTTATTTGAAGTTGCTGGCGTCTCACCAACATCAAGGTGTAGGATCCTTTAGAAGCCTGCAGTTCTATGTTGATCCTCTATGCCCCCCCCTAAACAACACTCACAAGCAGAAACAGCTGCTTGTGAGTGTTCATTTTTTAGCCTTGTTCACTGATGAGTGCTACACAACCCTGGAAGGTTCAGATGGACGGCCACCCTGTCCCAAAAAGGCTGTGACTTCAGTAAGAAGGTTTGGGAGTTATGATTTGGGCCAGAGTCACGGGGAGAGAGCTGGTTGGCCATTTTAGGATCCCTGAAGGTGTGAAAATGACCTCTGAAAAGTATGTGAAGTTTCTGATCGACCACTTTCTTCCCTGGTGTAAAAAGAACCGTGCTTTCATCCATGACAATGCACCGTCTCAATGCTGCAGAAATACTTCTGCATCATTGGCTGCTATAGAAGCATTAAAGGAGATGAACTGATGGTGCAGCCGCCATTCTCCCTGACCTCAATCCTACTGAGAACCTTGGAGCATCCAAAATTTCTCTGAGGGTGGGAAGCATTTCTCCCAGAGCTGCTGTTTGGAAACGGCAGCTCTAGGAGGCTATTCTGACATCCTGTAAAGAAATTCAGCAGAAACTTTTCAAAAAACTCAATGGATACAAGAATTGTTGAGCTGCTACAAAATAAAGGGTCCTTTGATCAAATGTACGGTAACTTGACCTATTAAGATGTTTTTTTTATTGGAATAGCTTTTGATTTCAGTAAATATGACCTCCTAATGCAGCTAATTTAACAAATGACCATTTTCACTTCTTTAGAATCTATGCATTTTGTGGAATTCTGTTGTGGAACAGTGCATTTTAAGGGTTTTATTTAAACAAAAAACAAAACTGTCCTCTATAGGAGGTTTGTTCATTAATATATAAAATAGATGCTCTGCACCGAGTATTTAGAAAAATCATAAAAACATAACATTTGCACAATAATTGTAAATGTGCTGAAAGTTGAAATCTGACATTTTTTCTCTCATCTCTTTGTGTCGGAGGTTTGATGCATTTGCTGATTTGCACTGAATGTTGACTTGTCCCTGCAGTGGGCAGAATGAGAAATGGCCCTTGAAAGTTCGGTGCCATTGTTCCCTTCATAAGATTTCTCATCACCGGCTGAGTGTGAAATCAGTCTGGCTGCAGATTTTACCCCTGCTCTACTTCTACTGTCAGCCTGAAACAAAAACTCATCAGAAATAAATGATTAGGTTTGAGGAAGTCATGCATGTCATCAACATTTAATTTATGTGTAGCTCAGTCCACAGTTGATCAGGGTCGCCTGGCGCCACATCCTAAACAATCTGTCAAATTTGGGTTTTTAAAATGGACGTTGATGAACTGGACTGCCAAATTATCTCGGTGGTTAAAAAGAGGTTTCCCAAAAATAGGAAATGAACACTGATCTTAAGAGGAAAATCACTGTAAAGTAGTAACATTCTGTCCATGTAGCAAGTCGTATTCATTTTTCAAAAATCGTACAAGATTTCAAAATCTAGAAACAAGGAGTTCCACACAAGCATTCAAAAAGGGAAATATATGCTAAAAATAAACCTGACTGTTAAAATTAATAAAAATCTAAAACCAGCATTTATTCTTAGAACATAAAACTAAATTGTTTCCAAGATGATGACATTAAATTCCACTTTCACGTATCCACATTTATTGAAGTTTAAAATAACATTCCCATCCTGCAAAACGACCGTCAGGCGCAGCTCTGCTGCAGGAGGGCAGCACTGCAGTGACAGAGACTGGTGAACCCAGACTCTGCGACGGGCTTGCCGGGCTTCTGTAGAGCTCTCCAAAACACAAGCTCCTTGCTCAACATCATCCATGTTTTCTATGAAGTGGTCAACAAAGAAGTTTGTTAGCGGTTGCTCTGCATCTGCTGTGAAGACGGCATTAAAATTGAACCAAAATTTCATCACAATTTGTTGGGGTTTTTTTGTCTTAAATCAAGTTTTTCTTTTGTCAAGAGTATAAACAAAAATGATTTTGACCTGTCTCTCTTTCTAAATTCTAGCTCTTAATAAGACAATAACTTCTCGATTCTGAGAAAAGTTTGGAAAGATGTAGAGCAAAGAAAAGTGAAAACAACTTCAAACCTGGTGATATGTCTTGAATGTCTAAAAACAAGTTTTTAAATCTTTGCAAGTATCAAATAGTTTTGCAGTGCTCATATGTCTTAAGAGTTACTGAGGTTCAAGAAGGAAGCTCATAGAGGATCGACCTTTTCAGTCTGTTGTAACAAAGTTGCAGAATGCATTTCCACTGATCATTGAGCCCTCATTCTCACTGTCCATTAAAAAAAGTTAAACTCATTTGGCATGGAACTCTGCTCAACACCACAAAAACACAATATTTAAAACATAAAAATACTTCTGTTTCAAGAACAACTGTCTTATTTTCTGTCTTGCAAGAAAAAATACACTGTAACAGCAAAATAATCGTAGTTTAACAAAATATGTCTTAACTCGATTTTTTAAAAAGAATTCTTGGAAAGACCTTTTTGTTTTACTCCATTGGCAGCTTTGTTGCTTATTTTAAGAAAATCAAGAAACATTCAATAAAAAGTGTTTTTTTTACTATGCAACTATTAAAAATAATTTTATCCTTTTAATTGTTTTTTAAAGTTTGCGTTTGAATCTACAGCAGTGCTCATTTAAGGCACCATGTAAAAACAGGGATTTAAACGTGTGCTTTCTGTGTTCACAGTGTGCTGTGTGGCTGTGAGGAACTGTCTGGAGTGCAGGCAGAGACACAGCAACCAGACTCAGGAACTCCCGCAAAAGCCAAAAGCTGCGACTTTCAGCAAAGTGGGTCATCAGGTTGCATATCCCCTGTTAAACTAATCACACTCTGCTCGATGAGTTCTTTGATTTGAATGCAGATTAAACCATAAAGTTAAATGCTACAAACAGTATTTTTCTTTCTCTTTGCTCTCCCTTACACTTCATCTGCACAACATTTAAAACTAGATTTTTTGTTGTTTAATTTTAGGAAAGCAAAGTTTATGTTCTTTTTTTAATACTTTATAAAATAAAGTTGTGGAAAATTAGCTTGAAAGAAGTGTTTTGCTCACTTCAGCCATCGATAGAGAGACTCCCTAACAACCTGTCTCCAATCAAGAACCCCTGACCGCCTCCTGCAGGATGAGGACATCAATCGACTTCGAGCTGTAGTGTTTCGTGATGTGGTGAGCATTAAAGCTGTGTAGAGGAATCCATCCATGTTTTTGTCACAGACTTGTATTGATGGTGGGGGATCAAACTTGTCATTGCAGCAGGCAAAATGTTGTGAAGTGCAGCTTTAGATAATAAACACTTTTCTGGGCATTTAAATAACACAGTAGTAGTTTTTGACCAGATCTACCCTTAAAAAAGAGAAACAAAAAAAAGAGAAAATCTGCAAAACGACATGTCCTCTAAATAGACCGTTTTCTGATTTCTCTCTACAGGACGACAGTAAGCAAGGGCAGTTCTTGGCTTTAGCCGTGGTGTACTTCATCTCTGTCCTCATGGTCTCCAAATACCGTGACATCCTTGAACCTCAACGCGAGCCTGCCAAGATAAGCAGCCATTCGGGTCCCAGCATGCCTCAGGAAATCACCCCCCCTGACCAGAGCAGGTGTTGTCTACCGTGTCCTGCCCCTCGCACATCCACTGTGAAGCTTACGTAACTTTAGCTTGGGGTGATGGTGCTTTGTGTGATCAAACATCAACAGTCCTTTTTCTTACCCATGGCCTCCACTTTTAAGAGCTGAGAGTTCATTCCGTATAAAGAAAAAGGGAAAAAAGAAAGGGGTGCCCTGCTGGCAATCCAACGCCGCCATCTATGATTAATTCATGAGTGTTACTAATTACTACACAGAATTAGACGAGGAGGAAAATGGACTGGTCCTGGGGATGGTGGTTATGAACTTGAATAGGCATTAAGATTTGCTCTGAAATGAAGGTAGTAAGTGCCCTCAAGTCATAAATCATACATTTAATCATTGAAAGGAAATTATTGGCTGCCTGCACAGTGGAGTATCTGCTGCAGCACCAACATCCATTTGCAAAGCTCAGGTTAGTGTGCTTTATCAACTTTCATTCAGAGAACAAGTTAAAGGAGGAATAGGGGAGCAGCTGAACAGAACGTGGAAGTGTAATTTAAAGAACTGAGAGCAAACACCACAAAAGAAAGAGAAGATAATGTATGAGAAGCCCAGAAACAAACAAAAAAGAGAGGAAAGCAGAAGCTCGCTGCCCCATCCACTATGAGCTTTTGGGGCATGAAGCCAGGCTCACTATTTTCAGCCCCATCTGTCAGTGCCTATTAGGCAAGCAATCCACCAGAGGAGAATGGGATCATAGGGGTTCCTGGGAGAAGAGAGGCACGCTGCTGCCTTCATAAATTTCACCAGAAAATAGGGACATTTTCCAGACAGAAAGTGGCACACGGTTGTCTGATGGATCCGGAAGCCAGACAACTTTCTGGCTAAATCAGGCCCCACTGACCTTGTTGGGGGGCGTGGGATTATGGCTGCCCTTGCATCTAGGTTACTGCTGGGTCAAGTCGAACAGGAATCAGACTTCAAGAGGTACTTCTGCAGTTCTTTGGTAAATTCAGTCGTAACACAGGGTATTGTCAAACGCTGGTTAGACTTTTGAAAATATGATGTGGAACATTACATTTTAGAATAATAAAGGCATGTAAATGTAGCTTTGCCCTTAGAAGCCTATAGAGACATTTACATCAGGACCACAGCTATGAGCTGATATCTCTGGAGAATCAGAACTTAAAGATTATGTTCTGGCATGAGGCTCTATCCACACTCACTGGTCACTTTCTTTGGTACACCTTGCCCGTATTTGGTTTGGACCCCCTATTGCATACAGACCTGCTTTTATCCTCGGTAGCATAGATCTAACAAAGTACTGGAAACGTTCTTCAGAGTTTGGTCCATGTTGACACGACAGCATCACACAGTTGCTACAGATTTGTCAGCTGCACATCCACGCTGTCAATCTCCCGTTCCACTACAACCCAAATGTGCTCTAATGTGTTGAGATCTGGAGACCCTAGATTTGGTTTTGCATCAAAATCTCACTAGATCAGCAGTTTCTGGATTTTTTGACATTTTCCATTCCTAATGGAAAATGTTCATTTTTTTTAATTTTGTTTTTATTTTATAAGCATTCTATGTCCTTAATTTAAATGTATTGCTCTTATTATTTTATTTGTTTTTTATTGTCTTTTTATCTTGTGTGTGTACAGCACTTTGTTTTAGCTCCTGTTGGCTGAAAGTGCTTTATAAATAAAGTTTGAGTTGAGTTAAATGTATGATTTATACTTTTCTGTCTCGTCTTGGTGTTTTTTTCTTCAGAAACCCAGCATCATTTCAAGCAGTAAGGCCCATTTGGTTTCATCAGAAGACATAAGCGTGGAAAACTCTCTTCACCACACAGACTCAGGGATTGGTGACGAGCAGGTTGCCAGTGTCATAAATGGGTCAGAACCTGGATCACAGAGAGGAAGGTCCCGGCGCAGTGAGCGCGCTTCATATCCACGCTGTCCTTAGAGGTGAAGAAGTCTCAGGAGAGTCTTCTGAACCGTCCACTGTGGAGATGCTCAAACCACACTCATCCAGCGTCGAAATTGGTCAGCCCAACAAGAACGTAACATCAAGGAGATCCTGAAGAGCCTGGTAGCAGCTCCAGTGGAGGGCACGGATGGCAGGACTGGATCCTTTGCTTTATTCAGATGCTGCTTGCTAAAGCCCAGCCCATCCTGCCTGTCCAGTTTCACTCCTTTGACAGGTGAGGAAAAAAGACACGATTAAATCTTGTGAATAAATAATACAACTTGATTTATTTTTTCACATTCATGGAGCTCACTTAAACATCATCATCCAATGCTAAGAGTGCAGCCAAATGGCAAAGCAGATAAAACAGATGTTTTTTTGGTATGATGGAGGAAGTTTGATCAGCTTGTAGCCAGGTAGGTAAAAGTAGAACTTGACCAGGTTTTTTCTAAAGGTATACCACAGTTTTATAGCACATTTTAGTCCCCCAAATGTTGTCAAAATATATATCTTTAAAATTACGCAATAAATATTTTTCATGTAAATAAACTTCCAAATAGACATAAAAGAACAAAAGCTAAAATATTTTTTTAAAAAAAGTAATCCAAGTGTAAAAATAACAATGCACTTCTAAAGACCTGATCATTTTTTCACAGATTGTTTACATTTTCAGAAATCAATACAAGCATTTTAATCAGATGTTGTGCTTATTTCTTTTGTCCAGACCACTTTTGTTTTTGACAAAAACTACTAAACCATGAACAGTTAATGGTTTGACTAGGTATGAGGAAGTGGGGCTCAAGGGTCTTAAATTTTCTACTTATTTTCAGTCTAAATCAAGTCAGTTGTTAGTGGAGCTTGGTTGGGATGATATTTCAGACATAACATGCATGTTGTGGTACAAGCACCAAATTTGACATAGAAAGTTTTTGAAAAGTTTTTCTTTGAGGAAAAACTGATGGGGAAAAATCCAAATCTTGGATTTTCTCGTGACTAACATGCTTTTCTGAAAGAGGGGATCCTATGGTACATCCATGCCAAATTGCACAATTATTTTAGTAACCGGCTCCACTATTATGGGGATTTCATAAGTCTTGCTCATTGATTAGTTGAAATGTGTGATGTGTTAGCTTTGCTTGGATTTGGCGCTCTCACTTTTTCTGTCTGAATTTTCTCTGGAAGATTCATGTTGTGCTGTTTCCATGACATTTACATTTATCTCAAATGTTACTTTGATGGCCTCATTTCTAAGGTTTTAGCAAAAAAGAAATGCTTATTTTCTTTAATTTGAGGACTGCATAGTCATCTTCATTTTAATGTAGGATTTACACACATTTGCAAAAATTCGTGAACATTTAAAATGATGAAAGGTTTGCGTTTTTCTTCAATGTCAGCTGGCCAAAGAATTCTGTTTATGTGGCTCATCCTGTGCACGACTGTTTTTTTTTTTTTTTTTTTTTTTTTTTAGCTGTACGCAAAACATTATTCATAAGGACTCACTTTAGTATTATTATCTGTTCCTTCAGCAAAGAAATCTCTGTTTGAAAGGATCTTTGAAGAACTGTTGAGCGACCTGCAGCTTGTTTAGATTCCTGGATTATATGAAACCTCACAAAGATCTTTTTGGATTTGGATGTTACAAAGCTGCTTCTGCGTTTTTTTATAAAGCTTTATTCCCATCTTACCCTTTCCATTTCATATTTGTATTCATTAATTAAACTGGCAGAAACGTTTTTGAGGATGGTTGATTGTACGTGGGTCCAGCAGAGGACAGTTGAAAACAACAATGTGCCTCCTGAACCCCCTAAACGCTTTCTGCAGCAGAGTCTGATGAATAGGAGAAAAGATGGGGCAGTGTATGGAGAGGGGACAGCTGAACAGGGTGGGGGTCTCCTGAGTGTTGATGACAGATTGAACAGAAGTGGCCGCGCCGCCGCACTATAGCCAGCCATCCCTCTCACCACTCCCATCCATAATGGGAAGTGGCAGGCTGAAATGAGTCGCCACAGCAAAGTGTATTATTTTTGAAATGCTTTCACACGAGCCTCCTGACCACATTTACAACTTTGCTTCATGCTTTTCAAAGCACTCCTGCCATTTTCTGTGTCTAATTGTTTGCCACCTGCCAGGGAAATGAGCTGCCAGAGAGGTAAGGCTATTCATTTGGCAGTTTGGAAAAAAGGAATTGGAAGTGACAACATAAAAAAAAATAGCAGGAAATTATTTAAAGTTCCATTCCAACTCAAATTTTTTTATTGTAAAATTGTTCCTAGTGGTTTTTTAATTATGATAATGCAGTTTTTAGCCTAAATCAAAACACCTATGTTGTTTTTAAAGACATTTTTTAGAGCAGCAAGAGCTCATTAGAAATTCTATTCGGGTTGTGGGCGGCACTATTGACGCGGAAGTTAGCTGCGCTAATATCCCAGCATTCCTTTGTTTTACACTCTCTCCTGTTAGCTTACATACTGTTACTGCCACTGCTTACAGCAAACAGCATCAAAGCTATCCAGCTGTACAACTAAGAGCAAGATGGCAGCTCAGGCGAGGAAAATGAAGTGTAATGGAGAAGGGGAATGTTGGTCCCGTTCGTGGCAGTTGCATCACAAACCTGAGCTTTTTCACCCGCTCCTGATCCAACGCGATTTGTGCAGAGAAATACTCAGAAACACAGTAATATATTTCTTAATTTTAAAGGTTATCTCCATTATGACAAAAATGCTTCAAAGAACATATGAAAACATCCAAAACACCATTTCATCGGACTGGGTCTAGAAGGGGAGGAGAAAATCTGCTTATAATTCAGATTCACCAAAGAGAAACACACTAAATACAAATCTCCTGTTTTTTTACAACATACTTTTAACCTAGTTTAATAAAATATTTGAATGACTATTTACACATTTAAAAGTTTCTCTTGTATTTCTTTTAACCTTTTATCAGTTACAGTTAACACAGCAGAAGTCTCCCTCGCCCCACACCATATTAATATTCATCTAACATTAATCCCTGCTTTATTCTCTGCTACTCAATTAAGACAATCCTATTAATAAATATGCACTAGATAATCTATACATGATTCATGAGCACTTGGCTACTGAATTATTCATCATAAAGGTCCTGTGTTTTATCAACATCTTGTAAATTTAATGTAATGTCCTGACCATGCGAAAGGAAGTGGAAGCTTCTGCTGTGGAGAAATAGAATCCTCTATGATTAGATTCCTCCTTCTACATTTAAAGCACAGTATGATTGTTCTGAGCGGTGTGTCAGTGTAATTTCACAAAGGATGACTGTGCGGAGCAGCTAAATAAATCATACCGCACAGCTGTATCCCTATTTACATTAATATTTCAGAAAGCTCTCTTGACTTTTTCCACAGTCTGTCATACTCATGTGTCATTTAAATCTTAGTTTCAAAATTTGGTACTGTTTGTGATCTTATGTGTTGTCTTTTAATACCAACATAGTTCTGATTGACAGGATTGTCCACTACACAGCCCTGTCACTCAGCTAGCAACATTATTATGTTTGTATGTCTTATGTATTGATGAAAACCTATAGATCTGTTGCTTTTAATAAAAACATAAATTTTTTTTATATATTAGGAGAAAAATCATTCATACACTGAAATATTTACGATGAACTGCCAAACTGCCGGTTATTCCTCCCCGCCGTGTGAGCTTTGTTTCTCGTAGCGTGTTTTCATTTGATGGATGAGATGGGCTGCAGATATAAAACAGCAGCAAAAGACAGCAGTAAAAGTCTGTTGTTTTAAACCAGAACGCTATCCGGGATTGCCTCAGACGACAATAGGCTTAGCCCGTGACAAAGCAAAAGTCTGGCCTTTGTCACCTGCAGCAGCTCTGGGGAAACTGGACAAGACATTACCAAGCAAGCTATTGCAACAGCAGATGAACAAGAACCAGCTTTCTTTGACAATTTAGTCTGACAGGTCCAAGTTCAGTTTAGCATCTTTACCTTTGGAAAGTCAGACTTTATATCTGAGGGATATAGTGCTTGGCGGTTTTGTTTCTGTTTTCTGCATCGTGGGCCATGACTTAAGGTCACTAGAGGTTTTTGAACTGTGAGCCCCACAAAAAATATTTTAATATATTGTTTACAATCACGAATTTTATAGCTGCTTAACTAATAAGAAACAAAGAAAGAAAAGTATTTATTTCCTTT